>CM076089.1:32087444-32154675 GCA_038088585.1 Chrysina gloriosa
ATAACGCTGTTGTAGCCAAATCGCTTGTCCTTGATAAATGAAGTGAGATCCCCATGATTTGTGTAGCATTCGCGTTATGTCGCATATAATCGATTTCCATTGTATTTAGTTGTATTTATTGTTCCGTTTTATGCTTTATGTATAGATTTGTCTGGGGTAACGATTAGGTGTGATATATAAGCTTTTATGTAATTGAAATAAAATTATTAATTCAACCGCACCGGATTGAGGAAATAATGTCATTATTCGCAGGCCCGCGAATAGAATATATGTAGTGGCCAATCCGCTGTCATTAATTGGTAAGATCCGATGTTGCTTTGAGATTGTTTTCGTCTTGAGTTTTATGGTAGAGTTCGGCGCCTTTTTACTCTGCGCCATCGTGAGTCGTACGACGTTGCTTGTATAGACGATGCAACGGTGCAACTTTAATTATTTGACCTTTAAAATATTTAGCATCGAATTGCTAATCAATTTCTGTCTGTGGAAGGCATCCGCACGTTTAGTGTAAGTAAACCTCGTGTCGTTACATTCTGTATCGTACACTCCGTCGAATTGGTACGCTGAATTAATAGCGACGTACTTTTCACACAATTTACTTTATCAATTTGAAGTTACAATAAAAAAATTATGGTTTGTACTTAGGGTTTATTACGTTCTGTTTTCTTTCTTCTTTTTTGCCTTCTATAATGTTAATTATGTTGTCATTAATTTTGTGAAAATGAAAAACGAAAATGTGTAAATTTAGTGAAAACTTCGGTTATAACTGGTAATATGTGAGAACAATATACATATTTAATATGTGTGATGATTCGATAACAATTTACAAGGGGACAACAAATTGAATGTATGGAATGTATGTGATAGTTACTTTAATTGAATAGAGATATTATTCGTAACGTGAGGTATGTGGTTATCCGATGGGATGGCAACGATGTATCTCAGCAAACAATTTTTAAATTTCGCGGACAGTTTAAGTTGGTATTTCCGGCAATAGTGAACATATTCGCATTAATTGTGCTTATAAATTGGCGATTATATTCACTATTGCCGGAACTACCAACTTAAGCTGTCCGCGAAATTTAAAAAATGTTTACTGAGATCGAGATATTCATTCAAATATATCGATGTTTATATATCATAATCATAAATATCGATATATTTGTTACGATATATCAAAAAATATCGATATATTTGAAAATATATCGGGTGAGGTGACTTTACATTTGCTCACAAATCATATTAATGATTTTATATTAGATGGCGTTAATGTTTTGTTTCCTCACACGGTAACATGGTTATTCTACGGCTATATATAATATAAGAACCAGTGCATATTTTACGTTAAGACCGTCTTATAACATATATTGAGTTAAAAGCATAAATGCAGTAGTTCCATATTTGTACAGAGAAACCCTGCAATGTTTGGTGATTGTTGCTACGTCAATTCCGTATGAACGATTATTCTAGAAGGCTGGAGCCACTGCTAAAAACTTGAAATCGGCTAACTGGTAAACAACTTGCTACACCATTGTTTTTAGTTCCAGCTTCTGATGGCCTTTTTTCAATTTTTTTATATATACGAATATAGGTATTGTACTTTATAAATCCATTCAAATGTATAAAAATTAAAAAGTACTCGGATCAAATAGTAAGTATAATAGTGTATAAAATACTCATAAAGAAATATGTATTTCTGTCACAAAAAGAAAACAAAAGAGACAGATTTACTAATGTAATTAGTATTCAGAAGTTTAAACTTAAATTTGCCCCGTTATTTTAGGTTGGTAGGGAATGAGACCGAGGAGATATAGTAAGCCGTGAGAGAAGTTAGTTATGTATACATCAACCAAGGGGTGGAAAGTTAAGTTAGATGCGAAGGAATGTATAATTAATACACTGAACATTCGTTGGATGACGTAGTATGGCTGATTTGTATAGGTTTCTACTACGCAAGAAAGCATCAACCAATCGCAGAACATCATCAGATGAACCAATGAAAAACTAGTGCCTTCTGAGCATCTGAGTCAACATAAGTCAACGTCAATTTTAAATGTGTTTTACACCGAATTGGAGAGTTATAAAGTTTACCACGTTAGCTACATTTATCGCGTTTGGATCAGTTTGCGTATTGTGTGTTTCGTTCTTGTTTTATTACGATTTTGTATTCAAATATGAAGTCAAGCAACCCAAAACGATGGTGTGTGGTAGAGTGTACTGATATGGCTTTGCTTATAAAAAGAGACTATTAAAAAGTAAGAGAAAATAAATATTGTATATACCTTTGTTAGTTTTTTTAGTTTTCTGCTGTATATTTTTCGTTATTTCAGATTTGGAAGTTGTAATTTTTATATCATTATTGTAAATCCAATAAATGAAATTCCTAAATTTTGTTTAATTGGATTTACGAAATTGATTAGAAATTATAAAATTTCTTATATTTGCGTATATATTTTAGTTTATAATGCAGAATTACAGATTTCTATAACAATTTTAATTTTCTGCACATGCGTTACTGGCGCTGTTTTGGTTCTTTGATTTATGCAGAAGTTACCTTCTCTTGTAGTTACTATGACATCAACACATTATGTAACATGTTATCAGAGATTAGGGAGGTTTCTTTAATCTGTGCATGTTATGTTATGAAGACGACGAGTGAATAAACGTGTCGAGATTATGTGTTATATTTATTTTTATGTACAATCGAATAATTAAAAGAAGGAATTATATTTTTCGTTCTTCTACACTAATAAAGATTAAAACCTAAACTTTCGATAAATAAAAAGACAACTACTTTTCTTATTTGCTTTTTAAGAAAAATTATTTTAGTATATTTAAATCCAATTACATCCCAAAACCTTATCTTAAATGTGTTCACAAAATTAATATTTCCAATACCGCCCTCTTTTCAATAGTTGCTGAACTGCTAGCACCGCATTAAAATTAGGTCACTAGTAGTTACGTTAAGCATATGGGAGTTTCGTATTTTTAATTGTTTACGAAAACGCTACTTTAAATAATTACTTTCTTGTTAAAAATCGTTTTATATTTCTATTACCGAGTGCAAATGCTTATTAATAGCAAGAAATACATATACACTTTCGATTATTTGCCACTTTTCCATGCCCAAAATATAGGTTATTTTTGGGAATTATTTGTGAGAATCTGAGTAATTATTCATCAATATAAACTAGGAGGGGAAACAGACATATGTTTCCTCTTTACGTACATGTGTAATTCATCAGCAAAAACTTACTCCCTTTTGAAATCAATTGGAAATGAGTAGCCCACCTTAGCGTGTGCTGTCAACACATTTCCAAGCGCAACCTTAAGTCGAACAAAAGTTTTAGTGCATTTAAGATTTTTTGGTTACCTTTATAAGTTTTACCAGTTTCAACGAAATAATCAGAGCAAATATGTAAAAAATTAAAGAGAGAAAAGTCAATGCAAACTTAATTTAATAATCGAACGAAAGTATGTATTGTAAATTTATCTTGTAGTAATTGTAATCAAATATACAATTAAACTGTTACAAAAATATATTAAAGAAAGAACTTCAATACAGGAGACTTAACGTAAACCTCGATAGTCACGATAAGAATGCCATTCGTTCCGCTTACGCTTTCTTCCCTCGTTCCCGGGCTTCTCAGACATAAACATAAACATGTCATAAAGTAGAAGTCGCGTCGCACGGTGAAGGTCGCCAAGACCGATACACCACAATCTTAACAAACATTTAACGGATTAAATGTTATTCGAATATGATTTTTGAACCAGTCTGAGTCATTGAAAAATGGACCATAGAAACTCGAGACCCAAGCATATTTATATGGCGAATTATGTTATAAATTTTAATAATAAAACAGCAAGTACCGATCTGTAACATATATTAAATAATTTTTTAATGTATAGAAACGACAACTACAACTTTCAATAAGGTACTAGTGATGGGTCGTTATTGAACTATCTGTTATTTTAGAACCGTTGTCGATCCAGAACGGGTGAAACTGTTCTTGAAGAAGAAATTCCACATCATCGACTTCTTTCCTATTAAATATTTCTCCACGATGATTATTTTGCCTGGGAAACTTCCGGATGAATGAATTGTGATTACTTGATGATTGTTCCTATTTCCTAACTATAAAGCTGTTGTTCGATGGATCAGCTACGGATTGTAGCAAACGGATGTGTCCACAATGAAAACGGACTTAAATGTTTTTGTTATATTTATTTTACACCATGTGTGTAAACTAGCGTTGAAACGTGAGAAAAGAAAACTGTATAAGAACTTCTAATGGAAAACTTGATATACGTAGGATACAGTTACATCATCAATACACAATCATATAACTCGGGGAATCACCAAGATGTTAGAACTAGTGATGGGAAAAGTATAACCTCGGGGAAAAACAAATTACATATTAAATCAAGCAATGGCCGCCAAAGGCAATGTACGCATTACATATTTTATTGATTTAATGATGCGTTATCAAATAGAACTGTCGAGTACGAAACAACGATGACCTGTTATATTGAACCGTTATTTCAAAATAACGAGAACGGTTGGAACTGTTCTTTTAAAAGAACGGGTTTGCCCATCACTGTAAGGTACATGTCCTTGCTTCTCGTCACGACTCTCCCCGTAAGTTCGTGATTCTCCGGCCACACAGTAATTCCCGACCACGTATTTTCGTTGACGATAACAAAATAATCGGCTCTTCTCATATAAAAGTCTAAGAATATAAACAAAAGCAGAATAAAAAATATTAACACTTGAACCGTGTAAGCGTATAAATTAAAATAAATATATAAATAAATATTGAGAATATATACGACAAATTAGTACACAATACGTGAAAGTATAATTGATTTCACTCAAAATAATAACTCCTTTCTAGAACTTATGAAAAGAATGTATGGTACCTCTCCATCTATCGGCAGTACTTGTTTCTTTGTTAACTTAAGAAACCGTTACAATCGCTAGTCGCTTTATTTTGTATATAACATAGTTATGTTATGTATTTTCAAATATTCAGTTTTCCTGCTTGGGAGGTTTAATGTAACCTCTGCCATTGCTTTTTCGTTATTTAGAAGAACGTATAGGGTAGAATAGAGCTCTTGGCGAACCTCCCTTAGACATGCTATGCGGTCCATCTTTCGATTGTTCTTGTACGGGGCAATCCTAAGAGACCTTCGAAGAATATTTAAAAAGAAGGTAGTGCTCCTTGTGACAAACCTGTCTGATATAAGATAAGGTGGTGTGGAATATGTCACAATATTCTTACAATTAGACCAGATGTAAGAGTTTGTACTTCTTGGGGACGTAGACGCTTTCCATACCGCAAGCTAAACAACTTTTCTTAATAAATTCTTTTCGTATCAATATTTTTTATGTTTATACTAAAGGGGCGGATGAAAGAGTTTGTATATGGAGGGGTTACGATCGGAATTTTCGCTCGAAGTTCGGCAGACGCTTTTCATAACGCAAACTAAACAACTTTTCTTGATAAAATTTTTTCGTATCAATGTTTTTTTTTCTTCTTATAATACGTATTATTTTAGTATACTAAAGCGGCAGATGAATGAGTTTGTACATTGGGGGTTACGGTCGGAATTTTCGCTCGAAATTCGGCAAATGCTTGTCATTCCGCAAACTAAACAACTTTTCTTAGTAACTTTTTTTCGTGTCGTTTTCTTTTTCAGAGTGCTGAAGGCAAAAATTAAAGTGTTTGTACATGGGGTGAAAGTCGGTATTTTCGATTTACTTTAAATTTAGAATTAAGTTTGAATTGTGTTCTTATTTTTCTTGGACTTATTTTAATCATAGCGATTAAGACTGTCTTAAGCGAAATATGTTTCTGTTGCTCGGTACGTCGCTTGTATATTTCAAGACCACTAGAGATTTTGAAGCGGAGCCTGACAGTCGAAGGTGCTGAAAACGCTCTTCTTTTTTAATTAAATTTTGGCGTTTATTATCAATGTAGGGGTTTTATTTCGTGTTTTAAGCATTTTTATGTTATCATAGTTTACGTTATAGCGTAGCCCTCAAGTGCACCCCTAGTGGGACAACGGTGTTCCTACGGGGTGGAAACTGTCTCCATTGGATTCCGCGGCAGAATTTACTTAAGAAAAGTTATCAAGCATCAATTTTTGGTGAATATGCCGGGATTTACGGGCAAATGTACAATAGGTTATATATTACCACGAAGTTTACTCAACTACACCCAAATTGTCTCTTTTGACTGAAGACTGTCGTCTGTCCTGGAGTAGTTGGCAACTCTGAATAACTTGATTCAGTTGTTATTAAGCTAATAAATAAAGGTGATTGCAAAGGTGTAATTTACTGACACAAATATCACATCGGTAAACTCCTCACCACACAATTGTTTATATAAAATCGGTGACACGTGTTTCGCTAGCTCGAGGCAAGCATCTTCAACAACCGTATAAACTGAAGTGACAAATTTCTAACATTAAAAATTCTACAACATGCATTTTTACCCCACTTTTACTGTGACCATGTGCATGCACAAATATTTTCCCTCTCGGTGACGGCTCCTTTCACCCCCGCAAATTCCTATATTAAGTCAAGTGGATGGCCAAGGGTAAGTACCTGCTACAACCAAAGTTTGAACGTTAAAGATTTACAAGTATATTGTGTGAATTGGTTAATGCCCGAAGAAATTAAATTATAGTTAAAATTCATTCATTTGATCATAATAATCGGAATAAACTGTGTGGTGAGAATTTTACAGATGTGATATTTGTGTCATTAAGCTAATAGTTAGAAACAAATTACCAGCTAAATATAATGTGAGCACTGCTACTCTTGAAAGTCTATTGTTTTTCATTAAATACTTAGGATTATAATGGCTTCGCCAATACGGAAGTTCTTAAGTTGCTCCTTGTCCACGTTGAACAAGTTTGGATTCCCACATGCTTTTACACATAATGCTGCTCTTCTTAGGGAAATTGATGCACAATACTGCATTCGAACGTACAATTCATTACACGACATTTTATTATGTGCACCCTTCCTCATCTTCCTGCCTACAAATAATTTTATTTTATGTAATGTGGTACATAACATAAAACAAATTATATTAACTTACCTTGTGTAATTTTTGAATATTATATTCACTGTTATACAATGTATTTCCAAATTGTTATTATTGTTAAACGTGTATAATGGTTTAATGACAATGATAGACAGTTTGAGTTATATGATAGATAGTTCAAATAGTTCGGTCACGTGTTGTTCGTTCCTGAATCTACTTAATTTTTCTTGATTCTACTGTAACGAAATTGTTGTAGTTTGTACGCTTGTAAACAGTAGCATTTCTAGTTTCGTGATTCATAAATTTTATTGTGTATTACTGTTAATTGTATTTAAAATTTGAATTGAATGTAAGTACCTACACTATATTATTTTCCATATATACTTTTTTGCCACCTTATTTACATATATTTTTGTGGTGTTCTTTCCCATATCTCTTTGTCACTCGTCCATCGGCTCTGTGTTTTGTTAGACACCACGACCGGTCCCGTCGGTGTGAAGAGGTTTATCCTTTGCGTCCTTACTCGCCACTTTAACATATATGATATCTTTTGTTTTATTTGTTTTTATTTCCTAAATCTTTACAATGCCTTCTTGTACTTGTTGTGGCAAAAATTTACAGCAAAATAAATCAATTGCATGTTCAGCGTGTAGTGGAATTTATGGTATAGATTGCGTGGAAATTACCTTTGTTGAAGCAAAGAAAATCAACTCAAAGTCAGGCCTCACATGGAACTGTCATAATTATTATTATTAATAATTAAATAGTCTAAAGGCAGTGATAGCTGGTCTGCAGGAGGAAATTAGTTCCCTAAAATCACAAATATCAAAAGGCCTAACGCATGAATCCTCTTCACCCCTTGAATTTGAGAAAATTGTTCAAGAAGTTCTTGATCGTGGCAAAAGGGCATCTAATATAATTATTTATGGATGTGAGGAGGGTGAGGATGTTTCCGGGACGAGGGATGGAGACAGTGCAATCGTTACCAACGTATTAACTACTCTGGAGCAGTGTTCGAAAATTTACCATATATAATGTACTTTAGTGTTCCGTACGGTAGAATATTTAATACACACACGCAAATAGTGTTTGTGTAGCAAATACAAAAAAAAAGAACTGTTATTCTGTTTGTGATCTTTCTACACAACGAGAATACTGTACTGAACTGACTCAACATAAAGATCAAAACATTTCATTGTATTCGGTTCAGTACATTATTCTAAATGTACTGTTTGTGTATTTACTATTAGTATTCGTTTGGCTTTCATGCTATAGAATTGTTATTTAAATTTTATAATGCGGCGTCCAAAAAATATTTTATTGCAAACATTGTATTCCACAAATAAAAGTAATGAAATTATATGCAATAATGATAACTGCGAAAATAAAGTCTTAAATTCCCACACCCGTAATTTAGAAAGACATCTAAAACTGATGCATCCAGATGTATATAAAAAGTATATTTACCAAACGAAATTAAAGAATAACACAATTACATAACACATATACAATTGAAAGGAAATGGTGCAACAAATTCTAGTCCAGGAATTTTAGCACCAAAAACGGGTTCGCTCCGCAAAAGATCCTGATAATTGATTTTTCGATTGGATTATGTCAGAGAGTATCCCCTAAGTATAAAACCAAGTTTGTGTCGTCCGAAACTGCGAGCGTTAGCCGCCATCTTGAAGAAGGCCTTCTTGCAAATACCTCGGAAACGGTGAGTGTTACGTTAAAATTTGTGAGGAACTTTTTTGGCGAGGATAAAATTTTCCATCTTTTTTATTTGAAACTGTTTTCTCTATTGTTAATATTTACCGAGATATAGTCGATTAAAAAGAACAAAGTTTTTTTTTCGTGTTTCCAAAAATTATCGAGTTATTTTCCAAAAATTTGGTTCCTTTAATCGACTATATCTCGGTAAATATTAACAATAGAGAGAAAAGTTTCAAATAAAAAGATGGGAAATTTTATCCTCTACAAAAAGGCCCTTACAAGTTTTAACTTAAAACTCACCTTTCCGAGGTATTTGCAAGGCGTTTTTCACGATGGCGGCTAACACTCGCGGTTTCGGACGACTCAAACTTGGTTTTATACTTAGAGGACACTCTCTGACATAATCCAATCAAAAAATCAATTATCAGGATTTTTTTGCGGAGAGAATGTCTAAAAATCGTGGACTATTCTATCAATAAAAAAATATATAGAGCTTGCAATTGTAGAATTGTTTACTAAAAACGGGCGCCCACTCCCTATGGTTAAACTAAACTACTTGACATATGCACATACAAATGCCGCAAGCCTTACCAAAAAGTAAAATACTTGTATATTATGAAAAAGAACACTACAGAACGCTAAAATATAATGTAGGAGTACACAACCACTACAATTGTACTGTTCTAGGACGAAAAAGAGAACGCTACGTAATGTGTTACTTGCGTTAAGAAATCGTTATGTACTGTATTCGGGTTGTGTAAAAATACACAAACACTAAAAGAATAGATATCGTTTCTGGGTTTGTGTACAATACACTAAAAATTGTTCAGTTTATTTTCGAACACTGCTCTGGAGTCACAAAATAATATTGTGTCTTCATATCGTCTAGGGGAAGATTGATCCCACTCAGAAACGCCCAAGACCAATCAGTCCGTTTTTCATCTGCAGAGGTTGCTAGTTCTGTCCTCCGGAAATCAGCAAAACTGAAAAATATTAACGACTACAAAGGCATTTCTATTTCTCGTGATAAAACAGCTACGGAAAATGGCTTATACAAGAATATAAAACGGGAGCTTAATCAGAGACAATCTAATGGTGAAAATAATCTGAAAATTAAATATAAAAATGGAATCCCTACCATAATTTCTTCGGAAAACTAAAATTGCCCAACAGTTTAAAAATCCCGCTTCTAATTTACTACCAAAATTGTCGAGGCTTGAATTCTAAAACACATGACTTTTACTGTAATTGCTGCGATTTCTCGTTTGATGTTATTCTGCTTACCGAAACCTGGTTAAATGATTCCATGTATAATTCTGAGCTTTTTCCCTCTAATTACGATGTTTACCGTTGCGATCGAAGATTTGACTTAATTGATCGTTCTAAGAGCGGAGGGGTTTTGTTAGCTGTTTCTAATAAAATGACTCACCAATACGTAGACGTTACTAATTTAATTTCTCTAGTTCCTATCATTGACCTTGTCATTTGCAGATGTACTTGGCAGTTGCAGATTTTCTTCCTTTGCGCTGTCTACATTCCACGTGATATTTCAGTGATAGAGTTTGAATTATTTCTCTCTGCTTTCGAGACATTCCTTTCGATAAAAAGATTTTGCTAATCGGTGTTTTTAACATACCTAATTACTGTAATGATCAAGTTAACTGTCAGAAAGTTACTACTTTCACTTACTTTTGCGATACTGTCAATCTCACACAGTGTAATACTGTACGCAACTCCAATAATCGACTTCTCGATCTTGTATTAGTTAGTATTGATTCTGATATTTCTGTTAGCCCTTCTGACTCACCATTGGTTGCGGAGGACCCTCAATATTCCTCGCTAAATCTTTCGTTTTCGCTTCCACTTGCGGAACAGCCAGCTAAATTTCCTATTACCAATAGACCCCGCTTTAATTTTAAAAGAGCTAATTTTCCTGAGCTGTACAATAACATTTTCTTAACTGACTGGAACTTTCTGGAAAATGCCATTGATGTAAATGTAGCCACTGATTCCCTCTACAAAATCTTATATGGTCTCATTGATGCGTCTGTCCCAAAATACGTAGCTAAACATTCACATTTTCCACCTTGGTTCACAAATGATAGATTAAAGACTCATATTCTAGGTACTTAATCGACATTCAGAATAAGATTAAATCCCATCCTTCTGAGATTTGGAAATACATCCAAGCTAGACGTGGCACGACTAGAATTCGTGGTATCGTAAAAGATGACAACAACGAATTTAGTACACCGCAAGATATCGTTGATTCTTCTGCTCATGTGTTCTCTAGTGCTTTTGCACCTTGCACCAAGAGTGATGTACCTGACGTACATTCTAACAATTTACCATTATGTATACCTTCTACTACTGAACAGGAAGTTTTACAAGCTTTATCCTCGCTTGCAATTAAACAAACAGTCGGAGATGACGGCATCCCTGCCTACTGATCAGAGATTGTCGGTATGTCCTTGCAAAACCTTTGATGACCATATTTAACATAGCACTAAGTTCTGGTGAATTTCCCAGTCTTTGGAAGAGCTCGAATCGTACCTGTACCTAAAAAAGGTGATTCCTCAAACGTGTCAAATTATAGGCCAATATCTATAAGTTCAAATTTTGCTAAAGTCTTTGAATACATAATTTATGATAGCATATATTATAATGTAAAATCCTACATCTCTCCATATCAACTGGTTTTGTCTCAAAGAGAGCCACGATTACTCAGTATGCTTGTGAGATCGTCGATTATGGGGGCCAAGTTGGCGTAATATACACAGACTTTTCTTGAGCCTTCGACAGCATAGACCATTCCATATTATTAAAAAATTGAGTTCATTTAGTTTATCACCCAGCTTAATGAATCTTATCAAATCATATTTAGATCATCGTACTAACTACGTATTCTTTAATGGATATCGCTCTTACGAATTTATATCGACCTCCAGCCTTAGCTTATGCAGATGACCTTAAGATATATAACTCTATCAATAGTGATACCGACGTAGTTCTTCTGCAGGTAAATATTTCCCTTGTTGCAGACTGGTGTGAACTTAACAAACTGAAATTGAATTTAAATAAATGCAGCACGATCACATTCTCAAAGAAACTATCAATCCACTCCTGGCAGTGGACACGAGCGGACGTGTCTTTCCGTATCTACAACGAGGCGATTCGTTAGAATCGACAAAGCGTTCCGAGAGCGGTCCGTGTACGGAACAGCTCAGCGATATCACGGCGGCATCAATCCGATGCGCCGAGGCATTCGACGTCGAGGTACTACCAGAAACCGACGAGTTTCTCCGAGTGTAGAAATATTCTTTCTACAAACCACCACTACCGGAGTTAATCTCCGGTAGGTTCACGAAAAAGAGTCATCAACTAAGTCGAAGTTGTTCATCGAGGAAGCTTCCGACGGGGAGGAACCGGCTTTTCGCCGTCCAAAGCGGCCAATTTTTCGATTTTCGAAGCTCCGGCTCCGGAAATCGAAAACATTTTCACAAATTAACTTGTCTTCGTCCATTTGGACAAATTTCAGATGGCTTCTAGCCAACAACGCCTCACCGCAGGGGATTTCCCTCCTCCCCCGTTCCGCCGAGGAGTCCATGGACGAGGGCTCCTCATCGTCCTCCAGACCGGAATCCCCCTCCTCCGGCCCCCGCGGACTCCGGCCGTCTGCTGCAAAGCTCCTCGCGTCGCTCGATTACGACGACGAAATCCTCGTCCGGTTAATCGCCGAGCTAACCGAGGAGCTTCGAAGGCGACGCATTGCAGCTTCGACTGCAGCCCTTCCCGCCGCCCCCGTAGCGGCCTCCCCTGCCCCCTCCGCATCCGACGAGTCGGTCTCCGACTCCGGTTCAGAGCGCGACGATGCCGGCTGGACCAAAGCTGGCAGAAAGCGTAAGGCCGGTAAGAAGAGGCAACCTTCTGCCTCGAAGAAGATGGCGCAACCGGCCGCCAGCCCCTCCACCAGCGCCGAGAGCCAGCAAAGGCCACCGGCTGCCACGGCCACAAAGACCGCCACCACCGCTCCTCCACCGACTTCGGCTTCAACGAGCCAAAAGGGCGCTGCTGCTTCGCAGGCCCCCCGTCCGAATCCAACAAGATTCCCCCATCGTCCTCAGGGAAAAATCCGCCTGGGGACACGTTACGACGAAATTCTCTGAGCTTCGAATCAACTTCTCTAAGGCCCAAAATACGACTGACGGAATCCGCTTCTTCCCCACCACGGAGAAGGATTTCAGGGCTGCCGTAAGGGTGCTCGACGGTCTGGTACTACCGTACCACATTTATCAGCTACCTTCGGAGAAGCTCTTGAACATCGTGATCCGTGGGGTCCCCGTCGAGACCCCCTCAAAGAAGTGGAAGAAGAACTCCTAGAGTTCGGATTCCACCCCGAAGGCATCCATCGCCTCCGCCACCCCCGGAGCAAGAAGGAAATGCCCCTCATTCTGATAAAGCTCCCGAGAAACGAGAAGGACATCTTCGCCCTGAAGGAGATCCGCAGACTAGTGGTCTCCGTCGAATCCCTCCGCTCCCGAACAGCCGTCGGGCAATGCCACCGCTGTCAGCGGTTCGGCCACGCCCAATCCCGCTGTACGGCAGCGATCAAATGCGTCCGCTGCGGCGAAAACCATCGCGCCGCAGACTGCCCCCTATCTAAGGAGAAAGGCGACCCTGCCAAATGCGCCAACTGTGTTGGCTCACACACGGCAAACTACAAGGGATGCCCTCACTACCCCAAACCCCGATTGCCAACCCGATCCCAAGCCGCCCCTTCGGCGAAAAAGACCCCGGCTCAAGCGCCCCCCAGGCCGCCACCCAAGCCACCCAATCCTCCCAGGCGACTTCCTCTGGCAGGAAGTATTCCGACGCCACCAAAGGGAAATCTTCTTCCCCCTAAGGTGCTGCGTACCGACGTGCCCAGCCAGTCCCTGCTAGGCCCAAGCCCCCCTCCGCCACCAACAACACCGACTTCTTCGGCGCCGTGACCACCCTTTTACAGCTGGTCGGACAATTCTCGTCCGCACTACAGCAGGTTCAGGGCTCCATCCCCCGTAACCTCTATTAATCTATCAACCCGTTTATGAATACATCGGTAAGGATAAACCAGCAAGGCATTTCCAGAATAGTCGCCTGGAACGCGAACGGCATCAGAACTCGTATGTCTGAGCTAAGAGACTTTCTTCAAGAGAACCAAATCGACGTTGCCCATCTCAGCGAGACTGGCCTCCGCCCGGGGGACAGTCTCAAGGTCGTGAATTACAAAACATACCGTCGAGATCGCTTGACGGGCCGCGGCGGCCAAAGCCTTGAGAAACCCCTCAAAAAACCCCCAAACCGGCCTCTTCACGGCACCCACGGTTTAGGTTTCTCCCCGAGGAGAAAATCGAAATCCACGCCGACCACCTCGAAGAAGTATTCCGCGGCATTCCGCCCCCAATCAGCGACGATGAAATAATCTTCCGAAGAGAAGTGGAAACGGTGGTGCACGGGATCCCCGAGCTCATCGGAATCCCATTCGATCCCGCCTCCCCGACGAAGTCCGAGCCCTCATCAAAAGGCGCAACAACAAAAGGCCCCAGGGGCGGATTGTATCACCAATTTGGCCCTAAAGTGGTTACCCCCGAAGCTACGGAGCATCTTTGCGAAATCATCAACGCAATGCTCCAAATTCAGTACTTTCCCTCCTGCTGGAAACACGCCGAAGTTTGCAACATCCCCAAGCCCGAGAAAGATCACAAATTCCCACAAAACTTCCGCCCGATCAGCCTTCTCTCCAACGTTTCGAAAATAGCTGAGGCAATCATCCTGTCTCGGTTGAAAGAACTCAGCGACGATGTCATCCAAGATGAACAGTTCGGCTTCCGAGCCGGACTGTCCACCGACCTACAACTATTCCGGTTCTCGGAATACATCCGAAACGGACTCGAAAGGCGAGTACCCGTAGGTGCAGTTTTCTTCGACTTAAAGAATGCCTTTGACACAGTCTGGCATAACGGGCTGATCTACAAGATGATCGTTTCAGGAATCAACCCCCATGGTCAAACTCATCAGGTCCTATTTAGCCGGCAGATCCTTCTGCACCAAATCCCATTCCGTGAAGTCCAGCGTCAGACAAATCCACGCCGGCGTTCCCCAGGGATCACTTCTAGGCCCGCAACTGTTTTCCATTTACATGTCGGATCTCCCCGAGAGCGCAGCACCGAGATTGCAATCTATGCAGACGACACTGTCATCTACACAGGCTGCAGGAAGCAGGCGCTGTTCAGGAAACGCCTCCAAAGCGCTACTGACGGTTTTCTGAGTTGGACCTCTCGCTGGGGTCTGAAGGTAAATGAATCTAAGTGTGTGGCAGTTAGATTCTCGCACGATCGCGCAACCCCGGTCAGCCGATTAAGGTAGGAAACCCCGAGCTCCCTGGAGCTCCGAAGTGAAATACTTCGGTGTCATCTTCGACCGAATGCTCACATTCCAAAAACAAACTGACGAAATCCGAAATCGCTTCATCAAGGCCCGCAACTTGCTTCTGCTCCCTCATAGGGCGAAGGAGTCCCCTTCACCTAGGGAGCAAGTTGCTCTTATACAAGACGACGCTTCGACCGCTTTTAACCTACGGCGCTATGGCCTGGTTAACAGCGAGTGAGACTAACATCAAAGGTTTGGAAGCACTCCCAAACCGAACTCTCCGCCTCATCGTTGACGCCCCCTACTTCGTAAGGAACGTTCAGATTCATCGAGAACTGAACGTTCCGACTCTACGTGAATTTCTGACGAAACTCCTGAAGTCCGCGTGGGAAAGAGCCCGCGCAAGCCAAAATCTCTGCGTTCAGATGGTCGTCGATCCCCAAGATCGACCCCCTCCCAAAAAGAAGGTCCGTCGCCTTGCAGATGTCATCGATCTGGACTAAGGCAATTCCCACAGGTCCCTCGACGACCATCATCGTCCTCTAAACGACTGATAAACGGCTATTTATCAGGCTGAAATCCTCGTATGTGTTACAGGTGAAAAGTCATCTTCCCCAGTTAGCTCTTCGCTAACCAACCTCATCTCTCCCCAGGCTGCGTGATCGAAGCAGCCTACACCTGAAGATAAAAGGGCGTTAGGAATCCCCCACCGGCCCTAGTATTGACATGAAGTTCCTAGCCAGTCTCAAAGAAACTATTCCCTCGAAATGTGAACTATTATATTGATAATCACGAACTTACAAGGGTAAGAATTATTAGAGATCTTGGTGTCACATTCGATGAGCACCTAAGCTTCAAAGTGCATATTCATCAGCCTGTAAATTGCTGGGGTTTATTTGTAGAACGTCGAAACATTTTAATGACAATAACATCATAAAGTCCTTATACTACGCATTTGTGATTAGTAAGTTGGAGAATGCGAATCTAGTATGGAATCCTTTTTACTTATGTCACTCCATTTGGCTGGAAAAAATGCATCGTAAGTTTTTGAAATACCTCTGCTTCAAATCTGATGGTCTTTATCCTGAGCGTGGTATTCCGCAAGAGGAACTTCTCCATGGCACACTATGAAGTCCCTAGCTGAAAGAAGACAGATCCACTGCGCCAAGTTTTTGTGTTGTTCATTAAATTTTAAAGTGGACTGTGAGTTTCTACTTTCGCGAATAAAATTGAATGTTCCACGTTTAACCACTCGCTACTTAATCACTTTCTATACACCGACGGTACGAACTAACACACTGCTAAGATCTCCAATTCATACTCTAATAAAGTGTGTGGATAAACATTTTCAAGACATATTTAATGCTTAAAAATAAGTTAATATAATATATATATTTTTTTTTTTCTCTTAGGATTTTTTACTAATTTTGTATTTTTCTATATAGGTATATGTCCATATATATAGTTTGCTGAATTATCTATGATAGTAATTTATTGAATTTTGTCCTGTAAGTGGGACTACCTGTTGGGCAAATAAAGCATATTATTATTATTATTAATAATAGACCTGAACAAAATTGTACAAAACTAATCTAACAACAGTAGTAAAAATAAAATGGTCAATATTCGAAAATGGTCGATATGTATAAGCAGATTCTACAGCCTTAAATATAGCGCCATCTACGGCAGCCGTCTGATTTAAATTCAACGTTCAAACCATTAGATTTAACATTCCCCGCCATGGACTCAACTAATAGCATGTCGAATGGTAACGAAAATTTTAGAATCGTGTTTCCATCGACCAATAGGAGCGCGCCGAACTCAATTCGGTCAACGGTGCGTCACAACTAGAGTGTAGTAAATAAATTTGAAATATTAATAAAATCAAATTGTGCCTATTAACAAAGGTATTTTATTATTTACCTACATAGGTCCTATTATAAGGTATTTATTTAATTGACGTTTAAACAGAATGGGCTATATGGCGTTTCTAGGAATAGGATCGATTAGCATCAAAAAATTCGAACTATAATGATGTCCCACGGCCCCCTTTGCAAGGCTCTGTTCCCCCTCCCCCAGCCCGTTACCTAATTCAATTCAACCTTTCTCCGAGTTGATTTTATATTTGAATGAATATTTTCTTGGAAATTGTAGTAACTAAATATCCGACAAAACCGCATACTTCAACACTTAATTTTTGAAAAAATTAAATGAAATTATCGAATATAAAATGTAAATACATTTTCTTAATTTTATCTCTCTTTAGGTACCTAATACTCATTCTGTAACATGAATAACCTTGGTATCAATCCATTCATGTTATCGAGGTTCTACTATATTAAATAAATAATAAAAGTCACATAAATGGAAATATCATGATTATTTATTTTCGTTTAAAAAAATCACTTAACAAAAATATGACTGTCATAAAATATCAAGTATGAGAACCCTGATGGTACATGTACTATTTGTGATACGAAATTTATAAATAAAAATTTATGAAAACGTTCGATTACATTTTACAATTCTTTTTCAACGCTACTTTGCATTAAAAAAACAAAGGGTGGGAGGGATTCAAGCCTAATAAATACATATTAAAAGATTTCAGTTCACTTATTATGCGCTGTTATGTTAATACAGGTATTAATCAGCATAATAAGAACCGAAATCCTTGTTGATGGTATACAAAAGTAACACCTGCTGTCCCATACCTCAATTTCCTAACTCCTTCACGACGAAATTAGACTATATATCATTCTGCAACAGACAGACGAACATTTAGTAATGGATTTCGGTTCTTATTTCATATATATATATATATATATATATATATATACATATATATTATATGAAAATATGTACAAAAACAAAAATTTTTAATGGCCATATCCAACAATGAGGAAGTCATATTGGCTATAACAAGACATGATTTTTTGTATACATATTAGAATAAAATAAAAACCCACTAAAATTAGTGTGATTGTAACATTTCTCTGATCATAACTACATTCTAAAAGGTCTAGTATATTATCACGTTACATGCTCATGAGCTCTTTCCAATGCTATTACATACCCATACAGATAATAGAAGAAAGATAGTAAATAAAAGGCTAATTTAATCCATCCCTCGCGTTGACATCTTGTTAGAACATCAGCATTCATTATACTTGTGGGATCGTATAGGCCAGGTCCTGACATTACAGGTCGTGTTCGGTATCTATTGATATGGTAGGCTATGAGGGGTACATTGATAAACAATGCTACCCATTCTCCTGCCGCAGCGAATAAAAGGTTGAAGAATAAATGCAATATATATTCTGGCAGTACTAACTGGAAGATAAATCGGTATAAGCACTAGATATACAGAAAATTGGTCGGAATACTTACCGGATTCAAACTATTGCATTGATCAATGGGGTTCTTGTAATCAGTTTTGAGTTCATCGAACGCTATTACATGAAATAGCGAAAAGAATATTAAAAATGCATCTACAATTAAAGCAATTATATAGGATAAGGCGGAAAAATTGAACGCCATGATAGAATTTGCAAATCAACTATGAGAAATTAAATAAACGTGAAGTATCAGTCAAGTATATATTTGCCGACAGTTCTTTTAGGTTAGGAGCAGTTGAGTCAAAGACCGAGATTCTTAATCGTTTAATTCGCAGATAGATGTCTCTTTAGAGTTGTCAAGCACAAATCCACAGATTAACAGATGCAAATGCAAACTATATATTAATGAATACCAATTAATTAATTATTTCATGAAATAAAAAGCATTTTATTATATTACTGGATTTAATAAATAATATTTTACACAAAATATACACCTTTCTTAGTTTCAACAACATAGGTAGTAATTATTAAATTAATATAAATATAAAATAGATGCAATTGCTTTTACGTACAAATATAAAAATTCTTAGACTGCAAGACAGGTGAGAATACATTGGCCAATAAGTTTTATAAGAGTGATATAAATACCATGTAGCCAGTAGCAATAAAAACATATTAATGAAATTATAACGTACTACATCATAACTGAGAAACTATACTTTACACTGTATTCTAAAAAGTAATAATCAAGTTAATTCAGCCATACTTTAAAAATAACACGAGCACAACAGAGAATAAAAACTGTTGGACTGTTTGCTGTGATTGTCGACAGTTTAAAAATTTCAAGAAGTACATGTGTACAAGCTATAATAATTTAGTATACAGGTGCTGCTATTATCTTCAATTGCTTGAGAATTTAGTCTCTCGTATAAAATGTGCTAAGACAATTTATTGAAGTAGAATACACATTACATGTATAATTGAAAAACCAGTAGAAAATAATAGGATACAATTAATCTTTAGCATTCACATATTTATAAATTACATGTTATCAACTAAGTAATGGCTGCTCTAAAACCTCAGATAGACAGATTGTGCATTTGGCAAGAAGAACATTCATATTTACTAGTGGTGGGTTAGCTCTTTGTTCTTCTTTTGTGGCACAAATATTTCTTATATTACCTGGCATTAGGCACAATTTTTGTCCACATCTTTCAATTTGGTGGCAGTAGTTTTAATAAAATCAGTTAGAACTTCATTAATTCATGTAACATAATAAATTAATTATATATTTCTGCAAATTTTGTAGTTACTGTTACTTTACCTGATTCAATGGGAATTTGTTTTAATAAATGTAATATTGTCCTTTCTGACGGAATATTAAAAATTGTGGCCAATATCCTATAACTTTTTGGGCTGTTTATAAAGCAACAAACAAAGAATCCTTTCCTCAGATGTATACCTGCGACCCTTCCTTTTCTTCGAAACTTCCGCACATGTGCCTTAAAAAAGAGTAATGCACTCTCAGATGCTCCATTTAAATATGATTACATCGTCTTGGAATGTAAGCAACGTTTTACTCTTTCCAGTTTCTTTTTTAAATTAATACATTTCCTTCTGAGTAGAAATTCTTTTTACATGTGGAATGCATGGATTTCCTTTTCCTAACAACCTCTCCTGTTAGGACTGACGATATGCATATACTTGATACATCTGCTTCCATTGTAGGTGACCCCGGTACTGATTCACCTCCTTCAATAGTGCCCTCAATACTTGATACACCACGAGATGTTGATGCACCGTATATACCAGAAATGACACTTTGAGTGTCCTCATCTGTGCTGGCATATACTGCCAAAGGTACCGCATTCTTTTTCAAGTAAATCCGTGCAGAATCATGAATGATATCGTCTTTACTAAATGATTACAGCAGATAACATATTTGTTGTAGATATCATTATTTGATTGTCCAACAGTCATTTCTGGAGGAATACAGTCAAGCCACTTATTAAAGATATTACATTGCATGTAATAGGGATTCATCATACTTGGTTTGGGGAATCTAAAGTAAATTAATAAGTTTCATATCACTTACCAAAAAAATGCATACCTAAAATAGTGAATTTTTTCCATTTTCATCAAGTGATTTAAATCGCTTACACATCACACATTTAACCATTATACCTAAAATTATTCATTACATTAAATATCATCATACATCTATTATATGCATGTCTTACCTTATGAAATAAAGTAAACGAGTTATAAAAACACGTATTAAACACTTGATTTTCACACAAAAATAGTAAACAAAGCGCTTGCTACATTTATATGAATCTCTGATAAATCGGATGAAGACAAATCACATCTGTAAAGTGATCGACTATACTGCAACCATAGATAATAGTTAATAGATAATACAAGTATATTATCTATGATCTATACTGTAAGTTTATGAATATTTCTTCGTAGGCACACCATGGGGCGGAATCTTTATAGTTCTCAGTGTTCCCACCAAAATATTTGTGTAGTTCAAACTATGGCTACTAGTTTATTAAACGTTTATTTCATTTTGTAGTTATCTCACTGAATTATAGGTAAGTTTTGCTAACATTTCAAGTTCAGTTAGTTTTATAGTCATTAAATTAAACGAAATTATACATTATTACTGTGATTAATGTAATATCTTTTTTAGTTGCAATGGTGTTTTTTTGCTGTGTTCCTTCCTGCAAAAGTACCAATACTACAGTAAAAATGCATTCTTTTCTTTTTTGGGATCCAGAAGTATGTACTAATTTTCCACATGTATGTTTACCTAATGTGTATTCAATTTGTAGGTTTATAATATCTGCATCCACCGCATTGGGAATGTAAATTTAAAAAATTTAGAACCACAACAAGTAAACAGGAATTACCGTATTTGTGATCTGCACTTCAGTAATTTCAGTCGGATGGATCCCCAATTTCGCAGCCGAAACAATTTACTGAAAAGAGTTTTACCTACGTTGTATTTACCAATTTTCTTTGATATTGCTACGAGGAATAATTCTATATTTACAAGTAAGTTAATTATTTAAATTTAGTATATATAGCCATTTATACCTCCATTTCTGTGTTTTCTTAATACAGAAGATACTACTTCTATATCTGAGACAATGCCCAGCCCTTTGGAATCCACATCTTCTGAATCAGGTCCTGCAGTTAGAGAAGTTCATCCTGAAAATACTATCCCTAGTAAGTTTTGTTTATTTCGTATTAAGGACCACTGTAAACTTGATTTTCTTGATACTAACACTGAATAATCTTTCACTGTTCAATCCACACCTTGTAATTTCTTCTTTTTAGTTACTCCTATTTTGATGACTCGATGTGAAACACCTATTCGAACACCCAAATCACGTAAAGGTATATTGTTACAATATCGTATACTTCTCTTTTTTAATAAATTTTCTCTTTCTAGATTTAAAAGGTCGAATTTCTTTGCTACAAAAAATTAATATTAGCAGACAAGTAGCACTAACACCAAAGGCAAAATCTTTATATAAATATTGTACAGGAATAAGGAAGATTGCACAACGCCTGGACAAACAAAATGCTAACTTAAAAGAAAGGTTGGAAATAGCAGAGAGAATATATATGGAAAATATGGAAAACAAATTAAATAAAGTGTCATTTACTTTTTTAAGTCCCAGTTAAGACTGCAAAAAGTATGGTCCAAGGGAAGGCGCTTTAGTACTGATGATAAGGTATTGGCATTGTCATTTTTGAAGAGGAGCGCAAAAAGTTATGCTGCAATGCAGTAAATTTTTGCACTACCATCTCGAAAAACATTAACGAGAATGTTACAATGCTTACCATTCAGAATTGGTATTAATAAAGACATAATAAAACATTTAAAATACCAAGTAGACAAAATGGAAGAAGTAGACCGCTATTGTTGTCTGTTATTTGATGAAATGTCATTACAACCTGGCTTAAGCTATAATGCAACAGCTGACACAATAGAGGGTTTTATAACTAACGAAGATGGGACAACCGATTTTGCAGACCATGTGTTGGTTTTTATGGCTAGAGGGCTTAGAAAAAATGGAAACAGCCAATATCGTTTTATTTTGTAAAAAATAACATGTCTGCCACAAAATTAAAAGCAGCAATAAAGGAGAACATTAAAGCACTCCAAGATATAAATTTAAAGGTATTGGTCACAGTATGCGACCAGCTATCGACAAATATAAAGGCTATTACTTCTCTAATAGACGAATCTAAAGAACAAAATTTAAGGAATGGTCTGGAATATAGAAAACTTGGGTTCACTATAACCAGGAAAAAGTCATTCCAGTATATGATCCACCACACCTCTTGAAGGAGATCAGGAATAATTTATTAAAAAAGATGTATATTTTAAATGGAAGGGAAACCAACAAAGAGCTTCCTGGAAACGCATTATTAAATTATATGAATTGGATCAAGATATTGGTGGAGATTTTAGAATGTGTCCCAGACTAACAGCAGTTCATGTTTATGAAGAGAAATTGAAGAAAATGAAAGTTAGCATTGCTGCCCAAGTTTTTAGTCAGCGAGTAGCTAGTACTTTGAATGGCTTAATTAGGCATGGTAGGTCTTTTGTTACAGTTTGGTATTTACAATATAAGTTAATAATAATTTTATTTATCCTCAATACCATCAAGTTTATGTAATTGTATGATATTAGTACAACTGGTGTTTTATTTCTTTCTAGGTACACAAGGCTTACCACAAGATGCTCTAAATATAGCAGATTTTCTATTATTCATAGACCAAGTGTTTGATAGCATAAATGGAGCATCTCTGTATTCCAAAGATGGGAAGAGTAACAGAGTAGCAGTTACTAATTCCAACCACGTACAGTTGTGGATGGAAGCCATTAAAGTTTTTGAATTAATTCATTTTTCCAACGACGGCAAAAGTCGATTTGTCCCACCTACTATAAAAAATTGGATTTGGGCACTAAAAGGATTTAATTATATATGGAATATTTTAAAGAAAAAGAACTTTAAATTTTTGTGTCCACGTCATATTAATCAGGATCCGCTGGAATTTTTTGGCTGCATAAGAAGCTTAGGGGCTAGAAATATCAACCCTACCTTTAGATCCTTTACAAATTCGTTTAAATCAATGCTAATAAATAATTTCTTTTCACCACATTCAATAAATAGTAATTTTATATGATAGAGATCTACCACTAATAGGTCAATAAAACAAGGCTGGTTTGAACGATAGTTATATTTTCAGAACGTTTACAACCGTTTTCGGAACACCTTCGTCAGTGAAAATATAACTAGATAAATATATAAACAAACTTTTGTTTTTTATTTGGGACTATCAACAAAATAACTAGTGACTAGGATTTCTTGATATAGAGGATGTGTAACCAACTTTTATATATATATAAATTATAAAAACTAAATTAATGTGTAAACATACATGCAAATTAAGTAAAACCTTATATCAAAAAATCTTTGTCGAAACCTTAACAATTCTGTTCAAGGACTAGGGAAAACCAAATTCAAAAACCTAGTCAAAGGTTTCCTTCTTAAGAAATGCAAATGTCATTTTAACAAATTGCTATATAAATATATATAAATAGTAATTGTGAAGATGATGAAATGGATGCATTAGATAATTTAAAGCACTTCATTAGTATAATATAGTACGTCGGTATTACAGATACTTTCCCATCTATATATCTTCCTTTATCTATGACGCATACCAACTTAATTACATGGCACTCTGTTGGTAACATACAAAATTTGAAAGTACTAATTAACTAACCCTCCTCCCCTCCCTCTCCCCTCCAAAAGCACTAAAAACGTTCCATAAGTTTGTATAGAGATGCATACTGGTAATCTGTGCACAAATCACATAAATAGTTGTCCAACTCAATACAATCGAGATACCTATGTCAAGTTTGGAAGTCAGATGAAGAGAACCGGTAAAAATAAGGTATCGCAGTGTACATCGGAAATTCTTCCAACTAATAAATATGTCGACAACCAGTAATACACTGTAGTATTTATAGTTGCCGTATTTGGCAATTATATTGATTGGTTCTCAATGGAGGAATATAAATTTTTCCATACAATAGCTTACTTTAAAAACTACTAATTATTTATTCTCCTTTGTGTAGCTGTAAGTTCTAATGCAGACAAGATGTATTAGGTACATGTATATCCGGTTTGTATTAAAACTTTGAGATTGGTCCCTTTTGCAGGAGAGAATAAATAATTGATACATAGTTTTATAAAATAAGCTATTCTACGGTAAAATTTACATTGTCCCGTTTAGAACCGAGTCACGGACTAATACGTGAATAATAAGGCATAGGAAATAAAGCTCAAAATACAAGTAGTTTGTTTAATTAAAATGTTAATGAGATAAAAACATAAGCAATAAAAATAAAAAATGTAGATTTGTGCAGACTAATTTAAAGTCGCCTTTTCTTTAATTGGCTTAAATTTATTGCTATCTTCTTCTTTCGATCCTCATACTTTATTATTTAAAATAGAATTAATATCTTTCACTACTTTCAATAAAAATTATTATTTTTACCTTAGATGCCCAGGACAAATCATGAGGTATTAAGTGTTCCAATGTTCATATCAAAAGGAACATGTTCTGCAAATTGAATATACAAATATTTCTAAAAACAATAAAG
Source organism: Chrysina gloriosa (assembly GCA_038088585.1). Taxonomy (NCBI): domain Eukaryota; kingdom Metazoa; phylum Arthropoda; class Insecta; order Coleoptera; family Scarabaeidae; genus Chrysina; species Chrysina gloriosa. The sequence continues at coordinate 32,112,653 of CM076089.1, forward strand.
TCAAATTACCTATAATGCTCTGCACTTCATATATCTGAGATGTTGATGGTTCAGAATTGATATGAATATCATCCGCAATTTGAACTTTGTTAGTTGATATTTTCAACTTGTTAACTTAATTTACCTTCATTTTGCACGATACATTTTCTTTGTGGTATGGTAGGTATTGCACCCCATTTTAATTGAGTTCTATTAATATCATGTGCCAAATCATGATGAAATGTAATTTAGATACTCTTACTGCTTGTAAATTTTTCTTTGGAAACTAATTTAGAAAAGGTGAAGACGATGTACAGTCACGGACTTTGGTTATGTCCGGTCTTTTCAGGTACAGCCTGTGCTCCTGTTAGTGTTTAGCGTCAAGCAAATTTCGCACATACACCCTGCCTTGTATGTGCGAAATTTGCTTGATGCTAAAACCGACACAATAACAGGAGCACAGGCTGTACCTCAAACGATCGGACATAACTAAAGTCAGTGATGGTACATGTATTGAGTTCGGTGGCCCGAATTTGGTCTCATTATTATATTCCCTACACAATGTACAGTCACGGACTTTGGTTATGTCCGGTCTTTTGAGGTACAGCCTGTGCTCCTGTTATTGTATCGGTTTTAGCGTTAAGCAAATTTCGCACATATACCCGGCCTTGTATGTACGAAATTTGCTTGACGCTAAAACCGATACACTAACAGGAGCACAGGCTATACCTCAAAAGACCGGACATAACCAGTGTCCGTGATGGTACAATACGAAGCTATTTGTCACCAATTACTTTCCTAAAGAAATGGGTCATTAATATCAAATATAACTAAAATTAAATAATAGAAAAACAGGATTAGTTAGGTTCAGGTGCGCGTCCTCCGTCCCGGATTATAGCCTCTACGTAAGATGTGCGGGAAAATCTGTGCCTGAGAGCAGCTGTGTTGGTTTCCTAGGGTTGCGTGTGGATAGCAATCTCAAATTTTCCGAGCATTGTGCTTCCTTGGAGCGTGGGTTATCCTCTGCGCTATATGGTGTGCGGCGCCTGAGGGGAGTTGTTGATTCTGGGTCACTTCGGATCTTTTATTTTGCGTATGTTGAGTCTCGGCTGAGGTACGGTTTGATATTCTGGGGTGCAGTGCCCTCGGCTGGGCGTATATTGTTATTACAGAAGCGTATTATCAGGTGCTTAATGGGGGTCAATTCCCTAACCTCCTGTCGTCCCCTTTTTAAAGAATTGAGAATTATGCCACTATGGTCCTTGTACTTGTACGAAATTGTTGTCTTCTTTAAAAAACATGAAAATAGTTTTGTTAGAAACGGTGACATATACACTACCATGAGAACAAGATCAGCTAATGATATTAGTATACCATCGCATAGGACTAATATGTACAAAAGGAATCCCTACTACAAAGCAATTATTTATTATAACCGGTTGCCTCCTGATTTAAGGAGCATTACACGTCCCAACGAATTTAAAAGGAAACTGAGGCACTACCTTCTCGGTGAGTCGTTTTATTGCGAAGAGGAATATATGTGTAAAGTCTGATACTAGCTTTGTACTGTCTTATGCTGTTTTTATTGTGTAGTGGGATGTCTGATATACTTAAGTCTTATACTGTTTCCTGTTTTTAATATGTAAATCTGACAATGTCAATATCCTCGGATTTATGACAATAAAATATTATTATTATTATTATTATTATAAATAATAAAATCAGAACTTATTCGTTATGATGAATAACACTAAAGCAACTGCTTAGAATGCAATTTCAACAAAGTACAAACTATTAAAATACATCGAAATCAAAACAAAGAAAAAAACAAAACAAATTTACTAAATCAAGTACTTCTAAAGTCTTTAACATAAATACGCAAACTATACAACATGAAGTCAATGATATCTTGTTATTTTACGAACGAAGGCTGTACAACTACCACTACTACTTGAAATCAGCGTTGTAAACCACGAGAAATTAATATTACTGTTTTCCCGTTCCCCTTACGTCTACCGGTTGTCCCCCTGAAGCTGTCCTGACCTTGGCAATAGAGTTGGACAACTATTTGTGTGTGATTTGTGGTTGTCAATATAAAGATGCCAAATTTCATAATCCATTTAATCTGTAAAATGTCTCTAAATTTCTTAAGAACAAAACTTGAGGAAGTTAAAATAAAATGCGAATCATTCAATAAACAAGAATAAATGAAAGAAATTAAAACTAAAATAAGAATAATAAAAATGTATAATGCTTGGTAGACACACGCCTCACAATGACCTCTACAGGGCTATGAATGAGTGGTATGGTCGTATGGTATGCAGTGGTAAGAACCGATGACAGATAAATTAATATTGAATGGCAACTCAATACCCTTGTTTATATATCGTATAGTTATTCAACGTAAGTTGTTTCTGGGAAATGAGGGGTAGATGCTTAGACCATATAGTACATGGACTGCCCATAAGCATAGGGAACTCGTCTGAAGTTTGTTACGTTTTTTTATCTCTCTATATTTTGATCCCTGTATATTTCCATTTTAGCGAGTTTTATTTGTTAAACGCATAAGATACCCATCGTACGTTTGTTTTTCTTCGTATGAATGTACGTGGAGCCCATGCGCGAAATTTTTGATAGTGGCTTATCAGTCAGTCCGATCGAGCAGTTGAGTTAGTAAGATCATCCTTTAAGGTTCAGTAGTAGGAAGGTGGATGTCGACAAGACTTGAATTGATTTTGGATTTTAATTACGTCGTCTCGGCGGATTCGCAAGTCTAAGTTGACCGACCGGAAACGACTTTTGTTGGAATTTTGGTTCGTAGAATAGTTTGAAAGCTCGTCGTTTCGCTATACGCATTGGCTGCGGATATTATACCTATCCTCCACGTCCGACCGTCGTAATTGTATGGAGCTCATGTTGAACGCATGGTAAAATAAAGTTCGATTTGCACTTTCCCCTATTCAGTTTTGTGTTTCTTTTGTATCTTAGAGTGTTTTTTTGGATACACGTAAGTTTCTTTTTCTGGACACACGTAACTTTTTTTCTTGGATACACGTAATATTTCTTTTTGGATACCATTAAGAGTTTTATTGGATTTCCCGCTGAGAGGTAGATTTCTGGTGCATTCCTTTTTCTTGTGGTTACCTCCTCACAACGGCACACATTTTCCCCACCGGAAACACGTGGAGACGCCATATTGGAAATGGCGCAGAAGCAAACCCGGAGCATAGGGAGTTTTGGAAAAATTACACGTAAATCAATTGGGCGTATTTAAAGTCAGTACGAACTTGGTTTTTTTATTATTAGTTCTATGGTTTATTTGAATGTGAGTACCGAGATTATCTTGTATTCGGCATTAGTTTTCTTATGAGCAATCACATGTTATTTTCAATTACGAGATAATTTTTTATATAGTTCTTGCCTAGTTTAAAATAGTAAGATTTTCCTTTTTTGTAAAGACCCGAAGTCTGTTCGCGCCTCACTAATTTTGTTTAAATTGAGATTTACTTTTGTAGAAATATTTCGCGTTCGGTCGCGTGGTACCATTCGTCCGGCGTAGGTAGCTGGATAATATTTGTTTTTTCTTTCTTTTCTGTTGGGATCGCGACGCGACATTCTCGGCGTCTAAACGCTAATAGTGTTCATTTCTGTAAATTTGAGCAAATTTAATCACTTAAAAAAAAAAATTTTACATCCTGTAAAATTTCAACCTTTCACTTTATCTGATTATTAATATACGTGGTCTCGCCTCAAATCTTGTTGTCTCATTGGGGTTATTTGAAGAACCTCTCGGATCTGATACCTCCCTTACTGGTCAACCAGGATTCCTGCTTACCGAACGCCCCGAAGAGAGATAAATCTTGAGCAGGTGGCGCCGTCTCTTTGTTTAGAAGATCTGATGGAACCTGCACCCACAGCACCGGGAGCTAACGGCCTCCCGCAGGTGGAGCACGAGCTTTTGTTTTGGAGACGTATGTGAACGGAGGAATTTTGGATGTAACGCCAAGAGACAAGTGTTTATCTTTTTTATTTTGTTGCTCTCCTATTCCGGCTTCCCTTTTCGAGACAACGCCAGCCGATTCCAAAACTGGAATTAGCAATTTGGTAACAAGTTGGCGTCCGAATTTCCAAAAAGAGAAATCTAATTGTTAGAGTTCTGAGACCGATAAGTATAGTCCTGAAGTTCTTGCATAAAATTTTCAATAGTTCTGCAAAATTACCCCCAAAAAGCAACCATCATGTTTCGGGGCTAGCGCCGTAATTTTTTCGTTGGAGGGTTCTGATTGATTTTTTCAGGTTAGAGGTAAGAGTTCTGGAGTTCTTTATTGTTTTTGTTTTTCTATAAAGTTGAAAATTAGCACAACAGGTGCACATTCGACGAGGAGGGCAGCAAATGAATTTTGTGAAACAAAACTTGAATGATTTACTTGTATATTTCACACATACAGGTAATATTATCGAGCTTGAATCATGTAACAGGTTGTAAAATATACAAACAACTTTAAGATGTAATGTCCAGACAAAATAATCTTTCCATGTCGTAAAAAAATCTAAATTTGAAAATCGTGTTCCGTCAACCTAATGTCCCTCTCCTAGCAAAACGTTTAATATATAATCTGAAAAACATTAATGTAATAAGAATGTTAAGCAATAAATAACAAGTTGTCAATGTCACAAAGTAATCACTATCAATGATCTAAATATTGTCTAAACAATTAATATCTACGAACAATCTTAATTCTTTATATTGTACCTAAATTGTGTGTAATTTACAAATATGAGGTCTGTTCAAATTCCTAAAAACGTATCGTACTAATTCTTACTTCTTGTAGTCTCGTAATATACTAAAATTGGCCGTCTTTTTATATACATGAGAAGATGCGGGACTATTTCTAATTGAGCATCAGCATTCTTAACGACCGCGGTGAGATCATCGTACACCTTCCAGTATATCCTATCAAATACGTACGCCGCGTGGTGTCCTATACCGGATAATTGTTTGAAACACGCCGCACCAACAAGACCATATGCAATACAATTCACATTCACAGACTTGGCTATATTATTCAGCAAACATTTCTGTCTTAAGCCCACAATACACCATCATAAATTACATGTATTTCTACATGTATTTATTGAACAACGCCAATTGAAGCGTGTATTACAGCAAATTTCTCCTTCAATTTTTACATCTTTTTCTACATGTAAATATTTGACCAAATAGAACCTGTCCTATTTCCCAAGGTCATTCACGTGTATTTTTGGTTCCTTCTAGGTATTTTAGCTTTTAAAATTGCTAGAAAGTAGGTAAAAGGTATTGGTAGTTCTTCTGTACTTATCAGTTTTTAAATATCTAACCCCTTTCATGCCCCGTTCGAGTATGTGTTAACCATCCAGTATCCAGTAGAACCGGGGATTGAATTAATACTAATATGTAGTAAATAATTAATTAAATATCATGTGGTCTCATGAAAATACAACAGCTCTAATTACATATTATCAGCAACATGAATATCTGTATATAGTGGATCATATCCACTATAAAAATAAAACAAAATGGAGAGCTGTATTAAATAATATTGCGAGTGATATAAATAAAACATTTAATCTCAATATCAGAGCCGATACTGTTTTAAAAAAATTAACGGTTTACGAACAACATTTATGCAGGAATATAATAAGGTTCAATATGCCTCTCTGCTGTCTTCGAGAAACCCATTGTTTTACCCAACACCTCCTCTTTCTTTTCTGCTTTTTTGTTTTGTTGTTAGATTTACTCCTTGCATTACCATTATTATAATAACAGCTGCTGTTGTTTCGTAATCACACATTGTGTCTTTTTTATACTACTTTTATATTATTGAAAGTAATAAACAGTGGGAACAATAATATAAGTGAAGTTCTTTACCTAATTACAAGTACAACCAACATATTTTTCTCTTATACCAACAACTAAATTTTACTTCCCTTTGTTGCCCTTGAATTTTATCATCATAAATATAACCGTGTATTGCGACAAGAAATGCTTCAATTTTTACATGTATTTTTACGTGTATTTCCACATGTATTTCTATGATGGTGTATTGTGGGCTTTAGAACTGTGGGGAATTCGTTCTCTTGTGTCAATCATCAAAAATGTTCTGAACTCGTTTTTCTCGACGACTTTTTCTCCACATTTTGTGCATTTGCTGTTTGTACATAAATCTCTATTAAGGATGTCTACGGCATTTTGCATCGAATCGTAGCCGTGTTCGAAAATCCAATGCATGTCGATAGCAATGTAATTAAAGCGATCCACGCGTTCCCAACTGCATCCAGAACATGATCTTGCTCTTGAGCCTACAGGAAAATTCCAACAAATTCCTTCGTACAAATGAGCAACATTACAAAACGCGTCAACAGACAATATATTACGAATTGTCACTCCTTTTTTCAAAAATGGCACCGCGTATGGTATACGGTTTCGATGAATCCCAATTTGATATATCTTCCGAATAATCTTTTTCACTTTGCTTCTTTTTTGATGGTTTCGAAATGTTTTTATTTTCTTTGCTGAATGTTGCTCTTCGATCACTCGACTTCTTTTTAACGGGAACGTTGGATGAGAGTACCACACTTACTTGTGATGGGCCTCGGTCTTCAAGGTCAAAAGCTGAAATTGAACCTTGGTCGATTTCCAGTGAAGGTCGGGATAAACCAGAAATTGATTCATTGCTGATATTCTGATCGACTGATCTGGGAGAGGAAGCAACAAGAAAATTCTTTTTCGGTGTCTTCAACAGGTTGACACAAATCAGGATTGCATACGACGTTTTCTTTTAATTCTGTCATATTGTTATTGTTAGTGTGTGCAAAGTTGGAGTGACTAGAATGTGCCTCTTCTGATGTTGCAATTGAAAAATCTTCAGAAACAGCGCTGATCGCGGAATCATCAGAAAATCCTTCTTCCAATGTGGCGGTGAAGAATTACCAGGAGAAAAAGCAACTTTTGTCAATTTATTTTTCCTCTCCAATTTTCTTCCTCGCCGAAGTCGTTGTCAGAAGTTTCGAATATCCTCCCTCTTTTCTTGGCTTTTCTTCTTTTTTAAATGCTGCCCATCTAACAGTTTAGGCGCCACAAGCTTTACTTCATTTTCTAACCAATCCAATCCAAATGTCGCAATACAAATTTATCGACTCTCAATGGCAACTTGTCAAACGCGGCTGTTTCCATTTTCGAAAACTGTCCTTCAACTGCAGCTGATGATCGAATCGTCTGATCAACTTTCAGTATAGGGGACATCGTTGCTGTGCAGAGTGGAAGATAATACATTAGATCACGCAACGTCTCTGCAAGTTTTGGAATATTGTAAGAATTAAGATTGAACAGATCTTCATTCTGAGTATGTAAAGCAATTTTTTGAGCTTCGCTGTAAAGACGCTTCGACCAGTTAATCCATGTTTTAGGAACTAAATCTGTGGTCTCAAGTATTGACCCCAAGCAATGATTTACCTGGTCGTTCGACTCATTTTCACTTCTTCCATTTTTCGGATGGTAGTTTTCATCAGATACGTATGGGGTACCTCTGATGATGTCTATCTGGTAAAGATGTTCAGTCGATAAATATGTATTACCCTCTTCATCCGTACCGATATATTGACTCAGAGCAACAGTCAGAACTGAACAGAGAACCTGTTCAATTTCGTAAAAATCGTCCATTATATACGCGTGAGCTAAGACACGGAGGTACAGTTGTCTCACTTGTACTTGCCTATTCTTCAGGCATTTACATTTTGCAATAATATTCATAAAATGACACGTCGAGTCGCAAACAAGTTGACGGTAGTGTGACTAATTTACGTAATACAACAACAGTGTAGCAGCAATAATCTTTTAAATCGATGCACTTAGCGATAGAACGTGCAATGGAGATTAACACGGCTTTGCTGAAATCAGAAATGATTATTTCGGGTATCGGAGCTCCTGCCTTATATATAAGTTCCAGTGTGAAAAATGAAAGAAATGATGCGTCGTGACGTCGCGACTGGACAATTAATCAGCGGCTTTGCAATTTCGAAGAATGTTCTGTTTTCGCAGATATATATATACTGATAGAGGTATATATATTTTGATACGATATTCATATCACCAATAAGTTCTTTGATTCGAAACGCCACCCCTCCAGTGGCATCTACATCATCATCATTAGTGGTCAGACCTAATCGTTTGTCCATGTCTTCTTGTTTGGCCTTACTTAAAACGTTCAAACTAGGCAATGTTGGTGGGATATTGTCTCCAAATGATACATTCTTCACTTGTTCGTTTCGCCATGTAGCCGGAGCTTTTCTCGCATCGATTAACTCGGAAGCGACTTGTTTTCTGCGTTCTCCGCGTAGCTGCCTTTTTGCGTGTTCAGCATTCTCTACATAATCTATAATTCTACAGTCAGTTTCCAAGAAAATGCTTCTATTTTAGCCCCGCATTCTGTACATTTTCCATTGAATTTGACATAATACTTTGCACTCGAACCACTCAGAACTTTCGTAGCTTTCAAAGAGAAGGTACAACATATCTTTTGCTGTTCATAGATTTTGTTAGCTATTAAATATGTCCATGTATGTTGCTTCAATTTTAAAGGTTTTCCGGGTTTGCTTCTGAATGGTTCTATAGTTGTCCATTTTTCCGCCGATACGACAAGATTGAACCTTTTTGTAAGGCCAATTGTTGGTGCAGAAGCTGAAACGTTCCAACTTTCATCACGGTTGTTTACTTCATTCTCGCAGGTTCCTTCGGGAAAGAATTTGGTTCGGACATACGTGTAGAAGCCACGCCGATTTTTGAATGGTCGTATAAACGTGCTTTGGAGTCATTGTTGAATTGACCCCCGCCATAGCTTGCGATAGTTCTTTGAATACATTATGAGATGGTTGTAAAAGTTTGCCATTATCATCTAGAGTCCTATACTGTTCTAGGCCGATAAGGCGTTGAAATTCTTGTAGGTCATATATCCTGTTTTTATTATACGTTCAATTACAGTAGGTACCGGATTAATATATTGCGTTTACTTTGTGTAAGAATTGAACCTTTGTGATTATTTACTTAAACATTGCGCAATTAAGAAAATACAAACGGATGTATTTGTTACAAAACGTTGTACACGTTGTCCAGCAGTTTTTAATCGATGTTGAATTCGGGCTACATTGCGTTGGTAGTTGCGAAGTAAAGAATTAATTATACAACCGAGCCAAAGTAACACTGCTATTCTAAAAAGCGAAAATTTACAGAAAAATTTAGATTACACAGGTGTGGGTTATTTTAGCCTTGGTGAGAGGTTTTATTAGTTATTTCTAAAAATGAATCGATCGTCAATGTTCACTATTTTCCATGACACTAAAAGTTAGCCCTCAAATAATATTTTATATGCCACACGAGGTCCACTGGATTTCAGCGTCTTTAAAGAAACTCGTTGAAAAAACTTTCACACATTCGCGTTCCAAACACTTCTCATACATTACACTCGATCACTATTCTATATTATACTACTTTGTGATAAGATTTATTTTATTTATGTATACATATGTATGTGTATATATTTTTAGCCTAATTTTTTTTTGACATATGCAGTATTTGATGATCAATAAGCCATTTATTCATTCCTTCAAATTTGTTTATACCCGGTATTCGCTATTAAAATTCATTCGACGAATCGATGCATTCGGATTGTCGTTATTTTTTCGTTGAAGCGTCCGCCATAGATGAAGTATTCTCGACGACTGACTAACTAAAAAAATTGAAAGACGGCAACCTGTACCGCAAGATCAAAGACTATAAAAATCCTCAGCAAAAATAAATCAAATATCCAATTTCCATATACTGGACCAACAAAATTCTGCCCCAGTAGAATTCGATATCAACATCTACTTTACGGACGCCGGCTTTTTGACACTCTATTCGACTTTTACCGACTTTTCTTAGATAAACAAAGCTTAGCTTTTGATTACGAAATATCTTTTAGAAAACCAACACGGAAATTCTTTCCAACGTGGCGATCCAAATTTGAACATTTTCCTATGAAATGCTAAATATTTTGCAACTGAATATCTATTTCTAGATTTCAAAGCGCTACCCAGAACTCTACTCACAATTCCTCTGCGATTTCTTTTCTTCTCGGCACATGGCACACTATTTCGAATTTTGCAAATAACTTTTGAATTTTCAACTCTATAGAAAAAAGCTATGGGGATATCCGACAGAACTCTTCGAGCGCTACCCAGAACTCTAATCGGAATTCCTGTGCGATTTTTTTCTTCTCGACACATAGCACACTAATTTGAATTTTGCAAATAACTTTTGAATTTTCAACTCTATAGAAAAGCGCTATGGGGATATTCGATAGAACTCTCCGAGCGTTACCCAGAACTCTAGTCAGAACTTCTGTGCGATTCTTTTTCCTTCTCGGTACGTGGCACATTATTTCCAATTTTCCAAATAACTTTTGAATTTTCAACTCTATAGAAAAACGCTATGGGGATATTCGATAGAACTCTCCGAGGACTACCCAGAATTCTAGTCAGAACTCCTGTGCGATTCTTTTTTCTTCTCGGTACGTAGCACATTATTTCCAATTTTCCAAATAACTTTTGAATTTTCAACTCTATAGAAAAACGCTATGGGGATATTCGATAGAACTCTCTTAGCGCTAACCAGAACTCTAATCAGAACTACTGCGCGATTTCTTTTCTTCTCGGCACATAGGACACTATTTCAAATTTTGCAAATAACTTTTGAATTTTCAACTATATAGAAGAAAGCTATGGGGATATTCGATAGAACTCTCCGTGCACTAACCAGAACCCTAATCGGAACTCCTGTGTGATTTGTTTTCTTCTCGGCACATAGGACGCTTTCAAATTTTCCAAATAACTTTTGAATTTTTAACTCTATAGAAACACTCTATGGGAATATTCGATAGAACTCTCCAAGCGCTAACCAGAACTCTAATCAGAACTCCTGTGCGATTTTTTTTCTTCTCGGCACATAGGACACTATTTCAAATTTTGCAAATAACTTTTGAATTTTCAACTCTATAGAAAAAAAGCTATGGGGATATTCGATACAACTCTCCGAGCGCTACCCAGAACTCTAATGAGAACTCCTGTGCGATTCTTTTTCTTTTCGGCACGTGGCACACTATTTTAAATTTTCCAAATAACTTTTGAATTTTCAACTCTTTAGAAAAACGCTATGGGGATATTCTATAGAACTCGCCGAGCGCTACTCAAAACTCTAATCAGAGCTCCTGTGCGATCTTTTTTCTTCTCGGCACATGGCCCAGTGTTTCGAATTTTGCAAATAACTATTAAATTTTCAACTTTACACAAAAACGCTATAGGGATATTTGATAGAACTCTTTGAGCGCTACCCAGAACTCTAATCAGAAGTCCTCTGCGATGTTTTTCTTCTCGGCACATAGCGCACTATTTCGAATTTTGCAAATAACTTTTGAATTGTCAACTCTATAGAAGAACGCTATGGGGATATTCGATAGAGCTCTTCGAACGCTACCCAGAGCTGTACTCAGAACTCTACTCAGGATTATTCGTGCGAAATCAAAAAATTACAACGTTTGCAAAAGAAATTTTGTTTGCTGAACCATTCTCAAAAACAATAAAGAACTCCAGAACTCTTACCTCTAAGCTGAAAAAATCGATCAGAACCCTCCAACGAATAAATTACGGCGCTAGCCCTGAAACATGATGGTTGCTTTTTGGGGGTAATTTTGCAGAACTATTGAAAATTTTATGCACGAACTCCAGAACTATACTTATTGGTCTCAGAACTCTAAGAATTAGATTTCTTTTTGAAAATTCGGGCGCCAACTTCAGAGGAGTGCATAGGAAACCATCGTAACGAAGGCGGCCACAGATGGTGACGATCTAGAAACATCGGCTTTTTCCGATGTTCACCAATGTTTCCCGATCGCATGTTAACGTGCGTTGGCAGCAGCCATATACCTATTATATTACATATACCGAGCACGCCCTTTCTAAGTAATGTGCAAATTTTGAAGCCAACAATATTAGATGGAGATATGATTTTTTGTCTCTTAAAATGCAAAACTAACCAATTGCGCGTGCGTGAAAATGAGTTAACAGCGCAATTTTTCGAACTTTTAAAATCGAATGGATGTATATTAAACGAATATTGCGATAACAGAAATTATTTAAGGTATATATTTTGAAATAAAATGTAGCACTAATAACGGTACATGTAAATTACTTGGAAATTTGAAAAGAAGATAATAAAAATATGTTCTAACTAAATGTAACTTGGAAGTACATCAGGTATGAATTGTAAACCTAATTGTGACGATTCTTGGATAATTTAGTTTGTTTTAATTTCAATTTAATGTTCCTATTTAATTAATAGCAAAACATCACTAATGTGCACTATTGTTTTTAGATAATACACACATAAAGAAATAATATTAATTACTTACAACTGAGTTTATTGTACCGGCTAGCTATCTATCCCTACCTAAAGATTTTATAGGAAAACTACCATTAGCATAAATTGAAAACAAGCAAGCCTTTATAATATGTTTGAATTTACAGAATAAAATACACAAAGCATGTCATATACATATGGTGTTAGATGCAGTGTTAGAGCAGAGATGTTTTGGATAAGGTTTATTCAAGAAACGGAATTTTCAGAAGAAATAACAGCGCTATCAGCAGATAAACCGAAGTTCGAAATCAGCGATAATATCACTAAACCCATTTTTGGATGATGATCATATTCTACCAGTAGGTGGAAGAGTCACCGAAGCCAACTTACCGTATCAAACCAGACATCTCATAGTATTGCCTAAGAAAACGACACTTACTGATAGGATAATATTCAGCGAACATGAAAAGATACTGCATGGAGGTATTAACGCAACACTAGCGGCTATCAGGAAAAAGCACTGGATTCTCCACGCCCGTCAACGAATCAAAACTGTTATAGGAGGATGCCTGAGATGTCGAAAACTTAAGAGCAAGCCAGGAAATCAACCCTTTGCACCAGTACCAGCGAACAGACGACAAACAGCTAATCCTTTCAAGATAACTGGTGTGGATTTTGCTGGTCCTTTATATGTCGTCACGGGCAATGGGAAAGAAAAGGCATAGGCATAGCACTGCTAACGTGTGCAGTAATTAATAATTGACATCTGGAGTTAGTTCCAGATCTAACAACGGAGAGAGCATTACGAAGGTACGTAGGGGAGTACCTGAAGTCATTTACTCTGATAATGCCAAAACTTTCCATAGAACATCTCAAGAATTGGAGACATTATTTGCCCCATTACGAAGCAGTCCAGTGTAAGAAATGTCCATAAAACAACGATTTGCATGGAAATTTATAGTAGAACGTGCCGCTTGGTGGGGTGGCTTTTGGGAACGCATGGTTAAAACTGTCAAGGATACCCTTAAAATTACTCTTGGAAAGACGAGCGTTAATTTCAATGAACTTCAAACGATCTTGACCGAAGTTGAAGCATGCGTTAATGCTCGCCCGCTTACGTACTTTGATAATGATGCAGATAATCTACTCATTTTGTCGCCATCGCACTTCTAGATCGGTCCCGCACACTCAGGACTTACGACTGATATGAGAGAACCGAAATTGACTCGGCAAGAAGTTTTGAAAAAATGGAAGACTAGAGAAAAGCTATCGACAAAATTTTGGAATCGATGAAGTTTAGATTATTTACAATAATTACGATCGTACCATCGTACAGCTGGAACAAAGGTTGGAAACTTCACAAAAGGTGACGTGGCTTTGCTGCACGATCAGGCTATGCCTCGACTTCTCTGGAAGGATAATAAACGTTTTTACTGGCCGAGATGGAAAAATACGTGCGTGCGAAGTTCGGACGAGCAAGGGAGTACATCTAAAACGACCAATTCAATTGTCAATCAACGAACTAAATCAATACACAAGCTCAATTTAAGCTCACATTCTCCTTGATTATGCGAGGTTGATCCACAAAATGCTTAATGGCCGATATGGTAGTGGTAGAATCTTCTTCACAGTTACCGCCTACCGAATGCCTGGTCGCTAAATTATTAATAAGCATTGCTTTGAAATGCGCTTGGAACATTGTTGCTGTTGGATTAGTATTCCTACAACGCGGTTGCGGTTGTCAATTTGGGCATTGCCCGCAGCTCCCCAGACGAATTATCAATTGTATATGCGTTTTCAATGTCTCCAACTTGCAACATGCATTTGATCCTTTTCCTTCCTTACTAGATCTGCTTTTAATAGGTTATTCCTGACACTTTTCAACAAGTGAGCCGCATCATATACGTGATAAATTCTATGCTCATCTTGGACAAAATATTTCTTATCTTCCGATACAGCTCCTTCAGTAGTGTGCTTCATCAAATAATTGATAGCAGCCTGATTATTAGATCCTTTGTCACTAATCGTGCATACAATTTTAAAGTTAATTTCAAAACATTTGGTAATAATGTGTTTGGTGCATTAAACAGTGTATATATATATATGAAAAATATGTCTAGTAAGCCCTAAATTTAGTTTAACAATAAGTTTAATGTTACTTTGGATATAATTTTGTAACCAGGTACCTGGCGTATTGGCACGGCGCCTCCCTATCCTTAGGAATTTTAGAAAGCGCTAACATTGTTTTGTTCGTAGCCCTATTCAGCCCTCCGTAAACTTCCCCGAACGTTATTACCTGGAAGTACTGCTTGCCAATGCCATACGTACTTAAAACCTCAAGATTAGAATTTCGGTATTGTTACATTTCTATGCAAACACATAGTATCCTAGTTTCTCTTAAGGCTTTCTCTTCACGTTTATTGTTGTCTGTCTTGAAACGTCAAGGGTTTAAAATGTTAATAGGTTTTACCGAGAAAGCGGTGAAACCGTTCCTTGAGAATCCATCACGTCTGTTTTAAGGTAAGGACTATGGTGGGGAAAAGCTTACCTTCTCAAATACTTCACTATCAAAGTCAGTGTCTTTTAGGATTTTAAATCGAAATCTTCGGGTCACAACAATTTATCATGCATTAACTAAATTTTGCGTGTGTTGTAGTTTAGATATTGATGTCGTGTAAAGTGTTACCTAAAAATAGCCGTTAAGTTTTGTTAAAGATTATGGTAAAGATTAAGTGCGTGAACGCGTTTTGTTTAAACCCAACCTCGCTGGTCCTTCAAATGTGAAATTAGTGTGGGAGCAATCATTTTTTTACAGTTCCACAAGTGCGAAGGTATTAGTCCAGCTCCCCACAAGCAGAACCAACCGTCAATACATAATGTTTTGAAAAGGTATGGCTGTGTGGCTGCTTCCAATTTGATGTAATGCCCTTTAGCATAAAAACTTGCACATAGTTAGCTATATGCGAGAATCTTCTATCTCCATACTTTTCAAAACCCTCAAATTCACCACTATGCTGATTTAATGAAATGTGGGGGTTATGCTCATTTCATCAAACATAAATACGCAAATTCTATCTTTGTCCCTTAATAATCCTGATACAGTTTGCAAATGTTGAAAAATCTGATGATTAATGCCAGGTTGCAATGAACTATCTTTTAAAAAAATACTTGTAGAGCATTAAGCCAAGTATTTCATCATTCTTTGTATACCGTCTCCCATGTACAGGCTCACCTGCCGCATTTAATTGACTTCCAATAAATTGTGCTACATGTGGCTTTAGATGTTTAGTGATGTCATCAAGATGGTCTCTTTTGAAAGTTGTCTAAAAAGTCTACATTTCTTTCTCAATTTAGTTGCCTTTGGAGTTAATTGGATAGCTCTGCTAACTCCCACACTTGTTAATTCACTCAATATATATATGTATATAATAATCATTACAATAAATGTCTTTATTTGGGATGGTGAGAGCACAATACAATATAAAGACTGCTATAACACCTTCGACAACTAAATACAAAATCACAGATTAGTGCCTCCCTAATCTATGTACAAAATGACCTCAAATCACACCAAATAACAAACGCAAACAATCTATCCATGAGCAATACTGCCAACTGACATTGTTGAAGTAACCAGCGGATTTTGCGAAATATGTCTAATTATTATCGTAAATACTAATTTTGTCGAACTTAACATTACTATAACTTTATTGTTCTTTTATAATTAGTATTTAATTAAATAGAAATTTTCATTTTAGTCACCGCCATCTGAAGTAGTTAACATAAACTACCCCGATCTTCCATCTCGTTCTTGCAACTTAAAATCGGTTTTGTCATTTAACTTTCTAGCCGAAAAACAAAATAGAGAGAAAAGTAATTCCCAGAAGCGATAAAGGACGCTAAAGCTGGCAGAACATTCACGGCATCCCATTCGGGAAAGAAGCGTCGATCAACCTCATTACTATCTTCGTAATATAATGCCGTGGAACAAGAAATTTAAGAACTAAATATATATGCAGCGATCAGTAACAAGTAATAAGAAGTAATAAAGCATAAAATTGCACAATCACTTGCACAAATAACAAATCCTTCAATATAAACAAAATAAATAAAACACTACATACACCACAGAACACGAGGTAAATGTCTAAAACATTTTAGATGCCTTTTAATGATTCTCACATGCATTTACCAAGTTTCGTAGTGAAACCCGCTATAGTTGCAAAATAGGAAATGTTTAACATGGTGCATCTTTTTCTAACGTATAATATTGTACAAGCTAGGGAACACGGGCAAACTGAACAAAATTTTGTACACACACACTCTAAAGATCATCTAATACAACTAAAAATAATTTGAAGTGAAACGTGCCATAGTTGCTAAATGACAAATTTTTAAATAAATAGTCCGTCATCACTAGGATTAAAGTGTTGTAGAAGACAGAGAACATTGGCAAACTAAATAAAATTTTGTACACACACTCCTTAAAGATCATCTAATACAACTAAGAAGAATTCGAAGTGAAAAGCGCAATAGTTACTAAATGACAAATGTTTAAATAAATAGTCCGTCATCACTAGGATTAAAGTGTTGTACAAGGCGGATAACATTAGCAAACTAAATAAAATTTTGCACACACACTCCTTAAAGATCATCTAATACAACTAAGAAGAATTCAAAGTGAAACGCGCCATAGTTGCTAAATGACAAATGTTTAAATAAATAGTCCGTCATCATTAGGATTAAAGTGTTGTAGAAGGCAAAGAACATTAGCAAACTAAATAAAATTTTGTACACACACTCCTTAAAGATCATCTAATACAACTAAGAAGAATTCGAAGTGAAACGCACCATAGTTGCTAAATGACAAATGTTTAAATAAATAGTTCGTCATCTCTAAGACTAAAGTGCTGTAGAAGGCAGAGAACATTAGCAAATTAAATAAAATGTTGTACACACACTCCTTAAAGATCATCAAATACCACTAAGAAGAATTCGAAGTGAAAGGCGCTAAGGTTTCTAAATGACAAATGTTTAAATAAACAGTCGGTCATTTCTAGGATTGAGGTGCTGTACAAGGCAGAGAACACGAGCAAAGTATCTAAAATTTTGTACATATACTCTTTAAAGTTGAAAGTTGTATATTTATTTATTTATGTAAATGCATTTTCTATATCATGACCTTTAAATGTACGATATTTACTTGCAATGAGAGTAAAGCCAACTGCGTAAAGGGATTGCTGAATATTATTTTAGTTTAAAACTTATAGAAGGCTACCTAACCCTTTAAACATATGTTTTAAAAACTAGGCCTATATGTAGCTGATGATCAAACAACCCCGTTTGTGTATAATATAATATTAATATCTGGACTGTCTTTTATATGCTGTGGTGTTACTTTTATAATGGCAAAAACAAATAAGTCATAAAACATACTTATTTTAATTGCCCTTACGTTGAGAAATATCCAAATTGAATTAAGCATTTAAATAATACATAATCTAATAGATAACATAACTTTCATTAAAAGACACTTGGTCTCGCAGTCTGGTGCGGACATTCGTTTGGCAGAAAGAAATGCAGCATTCCCAGTAAACACTTTTTAAATTTCACGGATAGTTTAAGGCGGGAAACCAGTTTAGACGGGTCAAAAAATCGACTTTTTTTTATCTCATAAATTGTTAGTAAAAGTATTCAAGAATATGTTGCCAAAATTTCAAAGTAAAATTCCGATTAGTTCCGATGCTATGTGCACTTAAGTGAATGCCCGTCGGTTCGGCGCCGATGCAAGTGATAATTAGAACGGAGCGGTCGCTCAGATAGTCCCTTATTCAGTTAACTGCAGTTACCTGGCTCCATACCCCTGTACTACTTTGGAATATTTAGTTTGGTCAGTTTAGCTCCGGATTTCCTACCGAGTGTTAGAAGTAAAAATGTCAGTGTATCCGCATGCATCTGCATGCTGGCCTGGAAGTAGTCGAAGTTGCAGCATTCTTGGCTACTGTGTTATTTAATAAAAGCAAGTCAGCCCTTCTAATGCTGATGAACGAATTAGAACTCGTAGTTGGCTCGCAGAGTTTTAATTTTGCCGGGAACGGGAGCGGCGCGTGAAAAAGACAGAATAGGCGCAGCTCATTGGAGACCAAGATAGCTCGGAAAGCTCGTCAACAGGAAATGCAAGCTGGAAATGATGCGTTTGAAGAAGAAGAGGGGTTGCTATATGATGCCGGAACAGCTGATTAACCGGTGAACAGTTTATATAATTAATTACTGCCTTGAATTTGTCGTTTTCGCTACATTTTTTTCAAACGCGCTTTTCTCGAAACCACTTTTTCCAACTGGTGGGCATTCTAGCTCAAAAAGTTATTGACCAATCGTTCTGAAAATTTGTGAATATTCTTTATTATTATTACAATCTATATGAACCTAACTCTGGGATTATATTATTATTAAAAATATTTTTTTTATGTAAAAAGGTGAAAAAACTTGGTATAAAACCATGACATTGTGTTCAAACACCTCAAAAACATGCAATTTGCAACTTTCTTGATCACAATTAGGTTCATATTCTTAGGAAATATGTTGTTAACGAAAAAGAAAATTGTAATAATTATAGATAAAAATTGTGACTTCAGGAATGCCCACCAGCAAAAAACTCGGATGGCGATCGTACATGGACAGCAGCTTCTAACTCCACCATTTCCGGCGGAAATGACTTGAAAAAATTACAAAGTGTACTTCAAAACCTGAGTAAAATATCCTCCAAGTTCAAACAAATTCTGATTATTCCTTCCCTGTTCAAAAAATTCACGAAAAACACCAAAATTTTGGCATCCTAAACTAGTTGGTCGTTCCGGCAATAGTGAACATATTCGCATGCATTATGCTTAAAAATGGGCGAATATGTCCACTATTGCCGGAACGACCAACGTAAACTGTCAGCGAAATTTAAAAAATGTTTACCTGGTTGGAGATTACGGATGACAGCCTATTTATTTGAACATTTGTCATTTAGCAACTATGGCGCGTTTCATTTCAAATTCTTTTTAGTTGTATTAGATGATCTTTAAGGAGTGTGTCTACAAAATTTTATTTAGTTGGCTAATGTTCTCTGCCTTCTACAACACTTTAATCCTAATGATGACGGACTATTTATTTAAACATTTGTCATTTAGTAATTATGGGGCGTTTCACTTCGAATTCTTCTTAGTTGCATTAGATGATCTTTAAGGAGTGTGTGCACAAAATTTATGCTCAGTTTGAAAAAAATACTATGGCAGATTTTGAAATTTCCAACAAGATAACGGCCACAGTGAGTGACAATGCGGCAAATGTTTTTGCAGCAGTTCGCCAAGGACAATGGCGAAATGTAAGTTGTTTTGCTCATTCGCTCAAGCCAATTGTGCAAGCAGTATTAGGTGAAGTTAAAGAAACACCAACAAAAGTAAGAGAAACTGTTGAGTACTTCCACCGAAATTCACAGGGCCTTAGTAAGCTTTTCGAAACCCAAAGGTAAATGGGAATTCCAGAGCTCAAGCTGAAGCAAGACGTAGGAAACCAGGTGGAATTCAATTTATCTGCTGGAGAGAATAGTGGCCACAAAAGATGCAGTGAGATCAACGCTATCCTTGAAGCGTCTGATTTGTTACTTTCTTTGCGGGACTGGGACTATATTAGTCAAATAATTTCAATTTTATACCCGCTCTATGAAGTAACAATAGAAATAGGTGCCGAAAAGAATGTTATGTTATCAAAAATTATAGTTATTTACAACATTCTTGAATCATTTATGTCAAAATGCATTTCAACTGACACCAAAATATCGGCACTAATTTCAAAAATCAAATGCGATCTGAAATCTCGTTTTGGGGAATGTGAAAGGAATTCTCTGTATTGTGAAAGTACAATTTTGGATCCACGATTCAAGCGAAGAGGTTTTAAAAATGAATTCTGTTATCAAAATGCAATTAAAAACTTGAAAGCGAGACTATGTTCGTTAAACTTACCGAATATTAGTAATGATGATAGGATTCCTGAAAAAGTGCTACCGTAAGTGATATGGAGGGGTTTAGCTTTTGGATAGAATACGACCAAGAATACAAAAAACTGTTCGTCCAGATAACAACTCTGCCGGAGCCATAAGGGAATTTGACAAATACCTTAATGAGGAATATTTGGAAAGGACGCAAGATCCGTTAATGTGGTGGAACAAAAGAAAAAGTTGTATCCATGTGTTTATACTTTCGCTGTAACGCGTTTTTGGTACCCCCTCTTCGTCTCTGAATACCGCAAACCCAAGCGCTAAATTCCCCTACACCACCAATTACACCCCAGGAAGCTCAATCGCACACAGGCGCCAGCCAGCTCGTCGGCGAGGGAGTGGATTAAAAGAAGATAAACTGTAAGAGGGCGCCACCTGCTTCACCCCTCTCTGTGTGCTCCTTGGTAAGCAGGAATCCAGGTGTTTAAAATTGAAAGGGTTAACAAATTGGTGGGCGGTCGTAAGAAGAACTTCGACAACAACAATTAAAACACACACGTAGCGTCGACGGGTCTTTAATACTTGGCATAAGGAATTGACAGATAAAACATGAACGAATTTAAAAAAACAAGACAAAATATGTGAATGTGCAATTAAAAAGTAATATTTAAATCCAATAAAGACCGATACCTCTGGCCAAAGTGTTCGTTTACATACAACAACAAAAGCATAACTAAATAAATATTAATCTGCGTACCTAAATATGTTCGACTCCACGCTACAATTTTTGTGACTCTAAGTAAATTTTAAATATAGCAAGCAAAAGGTCATAAATAATAAAAAGAAAGGAAACTTGGGAAAGATAGGAATTTCACATTTATCTTCGGCGGCAATTCCAACGGTGGCTGACGGCGACAGACGGTGACTGACGGTGACTGACGGTGGCTGGCGGTGACGGACGGTGACGGATGGTGACTGACGGTGACTGACAGAGGCGGTTTACTGTTCCTCCCCAGTCCGAGCTTTAATATTGATGAACTGGATACACCCCGCGCTACTGTAGAAGCCGGATTAGAAATGGGAAACTCGTATTCTAGGCCTAATACGAAATCGGCCACGTACGAGAAAAACCAGCACGAAACTAAAAGATAAATAGAAAAACCCCTAAGAAAAGAAACTTAAAACATGATTAGGATGGAGAACATCGCTTACCGTTCTTCGAACAGGGTTACTTTCAACTAAAATGGCGATGGTACCACGTGCTACGACGAATCCGATCACATCGATTCTTCCGTCCCTTTCTCCACAATCGACAATATCAAACAACAATGGATGACGGAATACGAAGTGCTTCCCCGAATATCCAACACAAGGTTGCAGTTCCTCTGAACTATACTTGGAGCAAATTTTACTTCCCGCACAACGTGATTAGCACGGTCAACGAACTATTCCCCGTCTCGAATAAAAAATTGATGCCGCCGTCGGCATGGAGACCGCTATCAACAAAAGTATTGAAAGGATATCGGCCGTTAGATGACTCTCAAGGTCTCAAATGAGGAATAAATAAAATTTAGAAACGATGATTTAATCAATCAAATCGAGCGTAACGATCGACATTATTCGGAGAGAAAAGGAAGAATAAAAAAACGTAACATCGCTCTCAAATGACTCTGCATTGTAGCAACATCAGTACCTTGCGAACGAATATTTTCGTCAATGGGACATATTTTAAACAACCGCCGGACATGTTTAAAATCCAGTTAAGTGTCGGGTCTGATTTTTTCAGCGAAATATGTAGGTTCAATCCACCAAAAATGTTAAAAGGTAACATGTTTAAAAATACGTAACAAAATTTCATTCAACTGTAATTGTACTATTTCTTCTTATTTTGCAGATTAAAAAGTTACGAAAAAGTTTTTAGAGTTACTAGTTCCTAAGCTAACAAGCAACAAACAAAAGTACCTTATGTAGGTTTTAAACTTAGTGTGTATCAGCAGAGTACCTTACGCCAAAATAAGAAATACGATATTCTTGTCAAAAGTACAAAAAAATGTTTTGAAAATGAATTCAAATTTTTAATTTTAATTAATTAATAAAATATAAATGCGTATACGAAATGTGTTTAACATTATATAACAAATGCATCTTTTTCATTGATTCCCTTATTTATTGATTTTCTTAAAAATATTAAATTCTTTTAACATGAATTAAAATATATTTCTTACATTGTTAATATATTAATGAATAAATAAATAACTAAATAAAGTATGTACATATGTAACAAGAACAATTTTTCTTAATAAATTATTTTTTGCTAACGTTTTTAAACACTTTCAATTGTTTTTTTATTAAAAAGTGAATTTTTCTTTCAGCCAAATTTTTTAATTGATTTGACTTAGGAAATGTTGCTCTGAATCCTCTAGCTTTTTTATTGAAAATGTTGCTCTGCATCAGACAATTTTCTATGGAAAATATTGCTCTGCATTTGTTATGTACTTCTCAGTAAAAAGAATTCTCCAAATCCAATTAGGTGTAATAAATTTTGACCATTTGTTTTCTATTAACTTTTTCTCATACACTGGTTCAAATTTTATGTTCTTTGGTTTCAGTTGATGTTTTGTGTGCCGATGAAAATTACATTTTTCCATTGAGTTTCGTAGAAGCTGGTTCATAAGTATAAGAAAAACGAAATTAATTCCAATTTCTTGAAAGAGATACTTATCACCATTTTTATTGCTTCTTCATAAATTTTATTATATATATATATTTTTTCTAAACAGCTGTTTTGATAAAAGACCGGAAAAATCACAAACAATAAGAATTGTGGCCGTACTGTTCGTTCAAAGTGATCGGTTGAACGAATTGAAAGAACGGATCAGTCTTTGGTAATTGAATGAAAGTGACAGGTCATTAAAACGAACGACCCGGCACAGCTCTACTATCTATATTATTTGAGTTAATTGAGATTGGGAATATGTCCAACACTCGAAATGGTAGAAAATTCTTCAGGATTAAGCTAAGCTAAGCTAGATTTCCAATAATAATGCACATTGGAAACAACCATTATCGCCTACTTTGTATGTTTTTTTAATTTGTTTTTTTTTATTAATTTATCATAGCAATAATTCTGGAGCGGGTCATTAGGATCTACTCGTAAGTCTCTACCATGTAAAATATTGTTTAACCCATTGAGGTAAGAGTTCTAAACACGTAGTATATATTTTAAATAATAGTTCTTCAAATTCCTTCTTTTAATAGTGCAGCGTTCGTTGGATTCTCCGGGAGTTGGGAGATTGCACAACTTCTTACAAAGAACACAACTCGTAATATAATTATGTATATTTAATGACCAGTAGATCCTAGATTTTACTATTACAATGGAATCGTACGCGGTTTCGTCTTAAACAAGACTATGAATGTAAAAGAGAAATTACACTGTGGGAAGTTATTCAATTAGTCCTTCTAAAATGTCTTAAGTTTATATCTAGTTATCCAACACGTTGTTCATTCTCTCCCCCTCACTCTTATTTGTGTTAGCTTATGCCCAGAACTTTCACCTGATTGAGTTAAGATACTGTCTATTGTACTGAGGATTTAGTTAAATTTCCTTAAGAAAATTGCACCGGTCTAGCTCGTAAATAATGATATAAAAAGCATAAATTATAACAAATTATATTTATAAATTTTTGGAAATATTGAACATAAAATCAAAATATTTACCTATAGTGTGTGTGTTTGTGTAAGTGTAATTTCTTTTCCGTTGACGGTTCTTCGTCTATCTCTTTTCCTCACTTCTTTTCTCGATGCAGCTTTATGGATTCTTCCCTTATATAAATTCTCTTTTCTTCTGTATGGTGAGGTTCTTTTATTTACTAATACATCTTCTTAAAACCCTTTTGAATCGAAATATATTTTAGACTTATTTATTGACTTTTCTATCTTGTCAATTAATACGTCGTTAACCAAACAAATTTTATTTCTTCTTAAACCAGGACTACACTGCTGTCTTTCTCCGTTGTCCCCGAAACAAAAACTTTAATTCATCTTGACTTCAGTTCATCCATGTAAATTGCTGTTATAGAAACCTGTATTGTACGTCGATGTACCCTTGGTTATTTCCACTAAATTTATATGAATTCTTGTAATGTATAAATATTGTGTAATGTGTTTCAATGTTAACAAAGTCCTCTTTTTTATTAATATATGCTTTTTAAAAAATATTTAATTTTATTTCTGGTAACATTTGTTTCTCCCATTAAACGTCTCTAGCTGCAGTTAAAATAAGGAGATAACACCCGTTATAAAATGCTCAAAAGGTGGTGAGCGTGGTGTCGAAAAGATATAAATTGAACCCCAACACTACAATAAATGTCAAACGAATACCATAACCCCAACATTAACTGTGAATTTTGATATCTTGAATTATAATAAATGATGAATTTTCTAATGGTAATTAACCATTCCAGTATTATTATACTACACTATGCAAAGATCGCAGTTACCAATGATTTTCTGAAGACTATTGTAAATATAACTACTAACAAATCCAATTGCAGCTTCATTAGTCAGTTGACCTGTTCTGTTAATTCTAAACCTGTAATTCATCTTTTCGTTGTTCTTCTGTGTCTAATTCCTCTATGGCCTTATAGGAGATGAATGAAGCCAAAGAATATATTAATGCATAATTATCATCTTCTTTACAATTTGAGCCTATCCTGTGACATGAACCAAGTTTTTAATTAATATACTCTTTAAGTACGGCCCAAATGCCGAGGAAAGGATTTACGTCCTCCATGTTGCCCTACTTGACCAAAGTAATTTTCAAGAAGGTACTGCTTTATTTGCCTTGGGTAAAAATACTTGTATCCAAGGGATTCTACTTTTGCTTGCAACAATTTGAAATTTTTCAATGTTTTTACCCAATTCAATAATGAAGGGGGCGTAGATCGTTTTCCTTTTTCCGTGAGTACATGTTTCTGATCATCTTAATGGAGTTGTTCCAAAACCTAACATGGCCAAAAAGAAACCCTAGCTACTCTTCGTATAGCGTATCTAGAATTTCCAAGGCTAAAGTGCAAAAGCTTGTAAAACAGGGCCAAGATTTCATACAGGCTAAAAGAGCTATAATCAAGACCAACTTCACTAGGGATGCACAAAGGGCCAGGTTAGTCTAGATAAGGAAGTTAGGCCTCAACCGGCGGCCGAAGCTACTAAACGTAAAGAAAGGACGGAAGTCCAAAAACGAGGTCGGAGGGCAGTATTCCCGCAGGTCTTCCGAAAACCAAGGGACCACAAGGTTTAACCTTCAAGGAGGCTGCTTTGGAGAGGATCGTCGTAGTATGCAACGACTATCCAGCCACCCAGATGGAGCCGGCAAAGCTTAAGGCAGGCCAGGACTCTATTATGGAGGCATATAACAGCATTACGGAGCAAGGGGTTCAAGTCCGCTTTTAAAAATATATGTATATGCGGAAGAACCGCTCTCAAAGCTGTCAAGTCTAATTAAGGGAATAAAGCTAGAGAACGTACTCTAAGGAGGCATGAGGACCACAATAGACCTGGAAAGGTCGCAGTGGAACAGGCATCAGTGCCACCTCAAGTAATCTAAAAATCTAAAATCTAACATGGCCGGAATTCCTGTTAATATCAGACTTTAATCTTTTTCTTATCGTTTATGTTGATTCATTAACGAAATCAACTCGGTAAGATACAGAAAAATATTGGCTGTTTCAATCCCGTCTTTTATTAATGAATATTTTTCATCCACTGTTACCGCAGAAACTTCGTCACCACTATCTCGCCGAGATAGCAACAACTGGGGGTACAGTTGACTAGAATGCACAACACGACAAGAACAAATAATACGCGATACATACGCTTGTCGCACAGGCTAGGCAATGCCGTGCTCAGCTCGGTAGGATGTCGTGTAGGTTCCTTTTCAAGATATAATAAGAGCCGTTGAATTCTGGTCTTGTCGGGGGAAAAGATAATACGGGTGCCAACCATGAAGTTTGGATCAAAGGTAATATGAGCTTACCACATATATTTTTTTAATGGTTAAATATATTCGGTTCCTTTTATTGATTGAAATACTATCTGAAGTTAGGAATGACCGCGATCAGCTGGTATGGTGCAAGTATGTACATACATGAACGTTGATTCTATATCCTTTTACTTTTCACGTAAACAACAAAGTTCTATTTTAAAAACTACACACGGCTATTCAAGAACTTGCATATTTAGCCTTTAGATGGAATTCACTAATAAAAGTCAGAAACTACATAATATTTGAGATTAAATTACCTAAGTAATGCGAACAATGCGGTAACGGTAAATCAGTAGAAATGTTTTATCGTAGACTTTCACAAGATAAAATACAAAATACGTGGTATTAAGTTGTGCTGTGATATTAAGCAAATGTGATACAAGTCTACTTTTTGCTCTATATGTATGTATATCGATGAATTTAATAAAAATACGGCAACTTAGTGAATGATTACTCTACAAATCAATGAATATTAACGGTGATAATTTAGTTGAAACTACTAATGCAAAATATTCGAGCTTAGCTGTAGTGTCATGGGGGTCCTCCGGATGATGTCATCATGCGAATTTGAACGTTTTGTCTGGCTCGTTTGTTGGAAAAGATGGACTTGAACAATTCTCCGATGACTGAGACTATAAAGTCCGCTTCTACCAAATCCTTTTGGGTGTATAACGGACGACGCGTTCAATTTGGTTCGAAGTGGTTTATTGAGGACTCGATAACGGTTTGGATGGTTTCATTAATTCCAGATACTATCTTTATTTTGCTTAATAAAGTTATTAATGTCTTCCGTGACGGCAAATCAAAGAGTTTTGATAACAGACGATAGCATTTACCACTTTGCCATTATATTGCTAATAACAAAATATTGTCTTCTAAAGCAAATCTTTTTCCACGCGCCTCCCTCGGTAGGTTATCAAGTTGACTTTTCAGAAAGCGTCCCACTGCTGGACTGAGCTGTTTGTTAAGGCGTTAAGTTGATTATTGTGAAATTTGAATTTCCCGCCTGTAAAACAACCACCATAGTTGGTAACATTGACTATTATTTTTTATTCAATAAAAAGAACGAGATATGTAATTCATCAATAAAGGATAACAGACAATGAGCGAACAATAAAAGATTACCATTACGTGTTACAAGTGTCGTTTTATTTAATTAGAAGTACACCGAAAACAATTACATGCAATACAGTACACAACATAGTTTTGGCCCTTCGAGCCGGATTGCAGTGATATTTTATGATAAGATTAAAAAAACGTTTTGCAAACAAGTAAAGCGACGCACGTGTTATCGAAGAAAACCGGATGAGTTCCACAATTACGAGCTCCTGACGATTAACAAGAAACAAGTAAGAGTGACTGAAAGTAAGTCCACTATATTATTCCTACAACCATAACCTAGTTCACATTTTACATTACCTATTTCATTCCCGTTTGTATTTCACTCGATTTGTACAAAATGACGGATTTAATTCAATTAAAACGGCTACGAGGCCAAGTCAAGGCAAGTCTTGCACGATGTAAAAGCTATTACGATTCAATAAACAAAGAGAATGTAGATAATAAAATATATTATATTATTATATATTAAAAATACGTTTAGATAAATTAAACCCCTTATTAGATAATTTTAAAGTAGTTCAAGAAGGCATAGACGAACTGCTTGAGAATATCGCTGATCAAGCGGGTGAACTCGAGGAATGTGAAACAGAAAATTACACACTTGGTGCTAATATCGAAGAAACTATGCAACAATATGCGTTGAAAAGAAATCGCAAGCTAGATAAAATATCACAAGTGAATTCAGACATTACTGAGTCTGATAACAAATCTACCTAATTCAAATAATGTTGCTCAGCCTTTCAATATTAATCCTGTTCAGGTTCATTTGCCGATTATTCAATTACCGACGTTTAACGGGGAATATACGAAATGGGTAGAATTTAAGGATAGGTTTGAGGCATTGGTGGGTAATAGCACGATTTTGTCGAATGCGCAGAAAATAGACTATTTACTTTCATGTTTAACCCTTTCACGACTACGGGGACAACTGTGTCCCAAACCAAAAATCGAAAATAAGTGAACGACTGGCGAACGCGTGGGTGTTATTTTAATTAATTTGATTCCTGAGCGTGTGTTTCCATATTTTATTAAAGGCAACACAGCATCCGAATTGTTATTTTTGATTGCGATCATTGCAAATTGACCATTTGTTGCCCGCGGATTTCGAATATTTTGTAGAAGTGTTTTGAGGTGCAAATTTGACTTGCCACGTTTTATATCACAAAATATTTATTGTCTGCTAAATATTTTTATTATGTAGTTATAAAACCGTTATTCAAGTTAGTTGTTTGGTAAGTCGTTCCTGGCACTAAGGGACAGTTTTCAACTAAAATGAGCTTTCGTTTATAAATATAAATACAAATAATAATAAATATAGTTTATTTTTTAAAAATCTTAGCTAATAAGTAAATATAAAAGCGGAAAAATAATACATACAAGTTGTTTGGTTACGACCATAGGGGCATATATATCCCAGAAAAAACAAAAGAACCGTTATTGGTTTTGGTCTTTTGATTTAAAAATATGTTTTTTAGATGCTCAATAAACTATACCAAATCCTTAAAATGATTACTTTACTTCCCACAATATTATGGTCGTGAGAGGGTTAAGCAAAGATGCTTTTGATACAGTACAGTCAATACCGATCAGCAGTTCTAATTATTCAATTGCATGGCGCGCATTAAAGGCTAGATATGAGAACAGTCAATTAATAATCAGCACGTATGTGCAAGGTATTTTAAATTATCCGAGTTTTGTGAAGGAATCGTCTAAAGATCTTTGCAATTTTTATAATTCAGTTAAGAATAATTTAGAAGCTTTAAGATCTTTGGGTGAACCCGTTGACCAATGCAACACTTTATTAATCAACATACTAGTAGATAAGGTAGATAATGCTACTAAATTTGAATGGAAGCGTTATTCCACAAAACAATCCGAACGATGATACTGAGAATAAATGCCCTACAATTAGTGATCTATTTACATTACTAAAGGTACGGTGTGACTTGCTAGCAAAATCAGAGCTTAGGAAATCACATACAATAAATAAACAAAAAATATAAATTTTAATCAAAAAACAAGTCACATTCAACTGCGTACGCGACCGTAAATACAATAAACTGTTTTTATTGCAAGAAAGATCACACTATCTATAAATGTAACCAATTTTTGGCACTTTCCCCGACTGCTAGATGTGAGGAAGCGAGAAAATTGCAGCTGTGTCTTAATCGTTTATAAACCAACCATGCGGCTTCTAAGTGCAAATCATCCACTTGTAGGAAATGTAAAAGATCTCATAAAACCTCTTTACATTTTGACTCTCAATCAAATAGCAAGCAAAGACAAACAAGTAGTGACAACGAAGATACAAAACACTATTAACAGTCTTACGAATCACAATGTTGATTAAGTATGCAATTTAGTTACAAGTCAAAATTTTTAGCAACTGTAGTTGTTTTAGTTGAGGATGCAAGAGGAAAATTACATCGGTGCCGCGCTTTGTTAGACAACGGCTCAATGAGTAATTTCGTGTACGAGAAACTATGTAAAAAATTCAGAATCAATATAAAAAGGGTTCAATTTTCAATTTCGGGTGTAGGTCAGAGTGCATTAAACGTTCAATATTCAGCGAATTTTATAATTCACTCACGAGATAAACTTTATACACAATCAATTTCATGTTTAATGTTACCAGAAGCACTGCTAATTTACCATTAGTAACATTTGATAAAGCTATTTTGCAATTGCGAAACGATATTTAGCAGACCCTACATTCAACGAAACTTGTCAAATTGACTAGTTGCTAGGTTCTTCAATATTTTGGAGTGTTTTACGAACCGAGCAACGACACTTATGTAACCATCTGTCATTACAAGATACGGCGTTTGGTTATATAGTAATAGGCGCAATGAATACAATTTGTCACAATCTTAAATCATCTAGTTACTGCTCTACAACAAGATTAGAACAACGACTTACAAAGTTTTGGCAAATAGACGCGATTAATCCTAAAATCTCGTCTGAGTCGGAGCGGTATTGTGAACATTTTCAAGATACGACTACCAGAAATGTTGAAGGCAGATTTGTAGTAAGCATACCATATAAAAGAGCAACATAAAGATCTAGGCCATTTGAGAGACTTCCCGTTGGTATGATTTAATTCGCAAGAACAGCGATTAGCAAAACGTCTTGATTTATACAAAGAATATGTGATAACGGCGAAGAATTAAACCATTACATGCCGCATCATTCAGTCATTAAGGAATCAAGTTCAACAACTAAGCTGTGCCTAGTTTTTGAGGCATCCTTAAAAACGGATAGCGGACTTTCATTAAACGATGTTCAGCACGTTGTCTAGACAATCCAAAATGATTTGCTAGCAATAATTATGCGATTTAGAATGTACAAGTTTGTTATGACAGCCGATATTGCTAAAATGTACCGCATGATTTTAGTTAAATCACCTGACTGTCGTTTCCAAAGAATTTTGTGGCGTGAAACCCCGAACGACCGTTTAAAGTGATCGAACTTAAAACGGTTACCTATGGTACTGCTTCGGCTAATCCGCAACAACGCCACGAAAAAATATTATTAAGAAAAGCTGTTTGGTTATTACCCAGGAGGACCTGTGCCAAAATTCGTTCGCCGCGAACCAACCCTCGATTTCTTATTGTTCCAGGTAATCGAATGTTGTTAAGAGAAGTTGTTTGGTCATTAACTGGGAGGACGTGTGAGAAAATTCGTACGAGAATTCCAACTTTTACTCTCTCCGCGTACCAATCCTCTATTTTTTAATACTCCTGGTAATCGCTAACTCAGAACAACGCTACGAAAACATGTTATGAAGAATAATTGTTTGGTCACTAACTAGGACGACGTGTGAGAAAATTCGTTCAAGAATTCTAACTTTTACTATCTCCGCGTGCCAATTATCTATTTTATAATAGTCCTGGTAATCGCTAACTCAGAACAACGCTACGAAACAATGTTGTGAAGGATAATTGGTTGGTCATTAACTAGGAGCACGTATGAGAAAATTCGCTCGAGGATTCCAACTTTTACTGTCCCCGCGGAACAACCCTCGACCTTTTATTACTACAGGCAATCGGTAATCCAGAACACCGGTACGACAAAATATTATTAAGTAAAGTTGTTTGGGTATTAACTAGGAGGAGGCGTGCCAAAATGGGATCGAGAATTCTAACTTTCACTGTCCCCGCGGACCTACCTTCGATTTTTTATTGCTCCAGGTAATCGCTAATTCAGCACAACGGTACGACAAAATATTGTTAAGTATAGTTGGTTGGTTATTAACTAGGAAGACGTGTGCCAATATTCGTTCGATAATTCAAACTTTTACTCTCCCCGCGGACCAACCTTCGATTTTTTATTACTCCTGGTCATCGGTAATCGAGAACAACGGTACGACAAAATATTATTAAGTAAAGTTGTTTGGTTATTAACTAGGAGGGCGTGTGTCAAAATTCGTTGTAGGATTGAACTTTTATTGTCCCCGCGGACCAACCCTCGATTTCTTATTGCTCCAGATGATCGCTAATCCAGAACAACGCTACGAGAAAATGTTATTGAGAAAAATTGTTTGGTTTTTAACTAGGAGGACGTATGGGAAAGATTGGTTCGAGGACTCTAACTTTTATTGTCCCCGCGGACCAACCCTCGATTTTCTATTACTTCAGGTAATCGCTAATCCAGAACAACGCTACGAAAGAATGTTATTAAGAGAAGTTGTTTGCCTGTTAACTAGGAGAACGTGTACTAAAGTTTGTTCGAGAATTCTAACTTTTATTGTTCCTGCGAACCAACCCTCGATTTTCTATTGCTCCAGGTAATCGCTAATCCAGAACAACGCTACGAAAAAATGTTATTAAGAAAGGTTGTTTGGTTATTAACTTGGTGGACGTGTGCCAAGATTCTTTCGAGAATTCTAACCTCTCCTCTCCCAGCGGGAGGACACTCGATTTTTTATTACTCCAAGTAATCGGTAATCCAGAACAACGGCACGACAAAATTTATTAAGTAAAGTTGTTTGGTTATTAACTAGGAGGGCGTGTGCCAAAATTCGTTCGAGGATTTAACCTTTATTGTCTCCGCGGACCAACCCTTGACTTCTTATTGCTCCAGATAGTCGCTAATCCAGAACAATGCTACGAAAAATGTTATTGAGAAAAATTATTTGGCTTTTAACTAGGAGGACGTGTGGAAAAATTCGTTCCAGAATTGTAACTTTTATTGTCCCGGCGGACAAACCCTTGATTTGTTATTACTCGAGGTAATTGCTAATCCAGTATAACGGTACGATAAAATATTATTAAGAAAAGCTGTGTGGTTATGAACTAGGGGGACGTGTGAGAAAATTCGTTCGAGCATTCTTACTTTCACTCTCTCCGCGGACCAATCCTCTATTTGTTAATGCTCCTGGTAATCGCTGAATCCAGAACAACGCTACGAAGAAATGTTATTAGGAAGAATTGTTTGATCACAACTAGGAGGACGTGTGAGAGAATTCGTACGAGAATTCTACCTTTTACTCTCCCCGCGGACCAACCATCGACTTTTTAATAGCACAGGTAATCGCTAACTCAGAACAACGGTACGACAAAGTATTATTAAGAAAAGGTGTCTGGTTATTAACTAGGAGGGCGTGTGCCAAAATTCTTTCGAGAATTCTAACTTTTACTCTCCCCGCGGACCTACCCTCGATTTTCTGCTACTCCAGGTTATCGCTAATCCAGAACAACGCTATGAAAAAATGTTATTAAGAAAAGTTGTTTGATCATTATCTAGGAGGAAGTGTGCCAAAATTCGTTCGAGAATTCAAACTTTCACTGTCTGCGCGAAGCAACCTTCAATTTTTTATTAATCCTGGTAATCACTAATCCAGAACAACGCTACGAAAAAACGTTATTGAGAAAAGCTGTTTGGTTATTAACTAGGAGGATGTATGCCAAAATTCGTTCCGGAATTCTAACTTTTACCGGCCCCGCGGACCAACTCTTGATTTCTTATTACTCCAGGTAATCGCTAATCCTGAACAACGAAACGACAAAATATTGTTAAGAAAAGGTGTCCGGTTATTAACTAGGAGGACGAGTGCCAAACTCGTTCGAGAATTCTAACCTTATTTGTCCCCGCGGACTAACAGTCGACTTCTTATTGCTCCCGGTAGTCGCTAATCCAAGACAACGCTACTAAAAATGTTATTAGGAGAAATTGTTTGGTTATTAACTAGGAGGACGTGTGAGAAAATTCGTTCGAGAATTCTAACTTTTATTGTCCCCGCGGATCAACCCTCGATTTTTTATTACTGTCGATAATCGCTAATCCAGAACAACGCTACCAAAAATAATTATTGAGAAAAGTTGTTAGGTTATTAACTAGGAAGAAGTATGCGAAAATTCGTTCGAGAATCTTAACATTTATTATCCCCGCGGCCCAACCCACGATTTCTTATTGTTCCAGTTAATCGCTAATCCAGAACAACGGTACGGCAAAATACTTATTACTAAAAGTTGAATGGTCATTAACTAGGAGGACGCATGCCAGAATTCGTTCGAAAATTCTAACTGTTACTGTCTTCGCGCACCAATCCTCTATTTGTTAATACTCCGGGTAATCGCTAAATCAGAACAGCGGTACGACAAAATATTATTAAGAAAAGTTGTCTGGCTATTAACTAGGAGGACGTGTGCCAAAATTCATTCGAGAATTCTAACTTTTACTCTCTTCGCGGACCAATCCTCTATTTTTTATTACTCAGGTAATCGCTAACTCAGAGCAACGGTACGACAAAATACTATTAAGAAAAGTTGCCTGGTTATTAACTAGGAGGACGTGTGCCAAAATTCGTTCGGGAATTCTAACTTTTATTGTACACGCGGATCAACCCTCGATTTCCTACTACTCCAGGTAATCGCTAATCCAGAACAACGCTACGAAAAAATGTTATTGAGAAAAGCTGTTTGGTTATTAACTAGGAGGACGTGTGTTAGAGTTCGTTCGAGAATTCTAACTTTTATTGTCCCCGCGGGGCAACCCTCGATTTTTTATTACTCCAGGTAATCGCTAATCCAGAACAACGCTAGGAAAAATAATTATTAAGAAAAGTTGTTAGGTTATTAACTAGGAAGAAGTGTGCCAAAATTCGTTCGAGAATCTTAACATTTATTATCCCCGCGGCCCAACCCTCGATTTCTTATTGTTCCAGGTAATCGCTAATCCAGAACAACGGTACGGAAAAATATTATTACTAAAAGTTGAATGGTTATTAACTAGGAGGACGCATGCCAAAATTCGTTGGAGAATTCTAACTTTTACTCTCTTCGCGCACCAACCCTCGATTTTTAATACTCCGGGTAATCGCTAAATCAGAACAGCGGTACGACAAAATATTATTAAGAAAAGTTGTCTGGTTATTAACTAGGAGGACGTGTGCCAAAATTCGTTCGAGAATTCTAACTTTTACTCTCCTCGCGGACCAACCCTCGAGTTTCTATTGCTGCAGGTAATCGCTAATCCAGAACAACGGTACGAAAAAATATTATGAAGAAAAGTTGTCTGGTTATTAACTAGGAGGGCGTGTGCCCAAGTTCGTTCGAGAATTCTAACTTTTACCTCCCCCACTACCTACCCTCGATTTTCTATTACTGTAGGTAATCGCTTATCCAGAACAACGCTACGAAAAAATGTTATCAAGAAAGGTTGTTTGGTTATTAACTAGGAGGACGTGTGCCAAAATTCGTTCAAGCATTCTGACTTTTACCGTCCCCCACTACCTAACCTCGATTTTTTATTGCTCCAGGCAATCGCTTATCCAGAACACAGACAGGAAAAAATATTATGAAGAAAAGTTGTTTTGTTATTAACGAGGAAGACATGTGCCAAAATTCGTTCGAGCATTCTGACTTTTACCGTCCCCCACTACCTAACCTCGATTTTCTATTGCTCCAGGCAATCGCTTATCCAGAACACAGACAGGAAAAAATATTATGAAGAAAAGTTGTTTTGTTATTAACGAGGAAGACGTGCGCCAAAATACGTTCAAGCATTCTGACTTTTACCATCCCCCACTACCTAACCTCGATTTTTTATTGCTCCAGGTAATCGCTTATCCAGAACACAGACAGGAAAAAATATTATGAAGAAAAGTTGTTTTGTTATTAACGAGGAAGACATGTGCCAAAATTCGTTCGAGGATTCTGACTTTTACCGTCCCCACTACCTACCCTCGATTTTCTATTGCTCCAGGTAATCGCTTATCCAGAACACAGATAGGAAAAAATATTATGAAGAAAAGTTGTTTTGTTATTAACGAGGAAGACATGTGCCAAAATTCGTTCGAGGATTCAGACTTTTACCGTCCCCCACTACCAACCCTCGATTTTTTATTGCTCCAGGTAATCGCTTATCCAGAACACAGATAGGAAAAAATATTATGAAGAAAAGTTGTTTTGTTATTAACGAGGAAGACATGTGCCAAAATTCGTTCGAGGATTCTGACTTTTACCGTCCCCCACTACCTACCCTCGATTTTCTATTGCTCCAGGTAATCGCTTATCCAGAACACAGATAGGAAAAAATATTATGAAGAAAAGTTGTTTTGTTATTAACGAGGAAGACATGTGCCAAAATTCGTTCGAGGATTCAGACTTTTACCGTCCCCCACTACCTACCCTCGATTTTTTATTGCTCCAGGTAATCGCTTATCCAGAACACAGATAGGAAAAAATATTATGAAGAAAAGTTGTTTTGTTATTAACGAGGAAGACATGTGCCAAAATTCGTTCGAGGATTCAGACTTTTACCGTCCCCCACTACCTACCCTCGATTTTTTATTGCTCCAGGTAATCGCTTATCCAGAACACAGATAGGAAAAAATATTATGAAGAAAAGTTGTTTTGTTATTAACGAGGAAGACGTGTGCCAAAATTCGTTCGACAATTCAGACTTTTACCGTCCCCCACTACCTACCCTCGATTTTTTATTGCTCCAGGTAATCGCTTATCCAGAACACAGATAGGAAAAAATATTATGAAGAAAAGTTGTTTTGTTATTAACGAGGAAGACATGTGCCAAAATTCGTTCGAGAATTCAGACTTTTACCGTCCCCCACTACCTACCCTCGATTTTTTATTGCTCCAGGTAATCGCTTATCCAGAACACAGATAGGAAAAAATATTATGAAGAAAAGTTGTTTTGTTATTAACGAGGAAGACATGTGCCAAAGTTCGTTCGAGGATTCAGACTTTTACCGTCCCCCACTACCTACCCTCGATTTTTATTGCTCCAGGTAATCGCTTATCCAGAACACAGATAGGAAAAAATATTATGAAGAAAAGTTGTTTTGTTATTAACGAGGAAGACATGTGCCAAAATTCGTTCGAGGATTCAGACTTTTACCGTCCCCACTACCTACCCTCGATTTTTTATTGCTCCAGGTAATCGCTTATCCAGAACACAGATAGGAAAAAATATTATGAAGAAAAGTTGTTTTGTTATTAACGAGGAAGACATGTGCCAAAATTCGTTCGAGAATTCAGACTTTTACCGTCCCCCACTACCTACCCTCGATTTTTTATTGCTCCAGGTAATCGCTTATCCAGAACAC
The DNA here is from genome assembly GCA_038088585.1 of Chrysina gloriosa. Taxonomy (NCBI): domain Eukaryota; kingdom Metazoa; phylum Arthropoda; class Insecta; order Coleoptera; family Scarabaeidae; genus Chrysina; species Chrysina gloriosa. Next base: position 32,149,773 of record CM076089.1, read on the forward strand.
AGATAGGAAAAAATATTATGAAGAAAAGTTGTTTTGTTATTAACGAGGAAGACATGTGCCAAAATTCGTTCGAGAATTCAGACTTTTACCGTCCCCCACTACCTACCCTCGATTTTCTATTGCTCCAGGTAATCGCTTATCCAGAACACAGATAGGAAAAAATATTATGAAGAAAAGTTGTTTTGTTATTAACGAGGAAGACATGTGCCAAAATTCGTTCGAGAATTCAGACTTTTACCGTCCCCCACTACCTACCCTCGATTTCTTATTGCTCCAGGTAATCGCTTATCCAGAACACAGATAGGAAAAAATATTATGAAGAAAAGTTGTTTTGTTATTAACGAGGAAGACATGTGCCAAAGTTCGTTCGAGAATTCAGACTTTTACCGTCCCCCACTACCTACCCTCGATTTTCTATTGCTCCGGGTAATCGCTTATCCAGAACACAGATAGGAAAAAATATTATGAAGAAAAGTTGTTTTGTTATTAACGAGGAAGACGTGTGCCAAAGTTCCTTCGAGAATTCTGACTTTTACCGTCCCCCACTACCAACCCTCGATTTTTTATTGCTCCAGGTAATCGCTTATCCAGAACACAGATAGGAAAAAATATTATGAAGAAAAGTTGTTTTGTTATTAACGAGGAAGACATGTGCCAAAATTCGTTCGAGAATTCAGACTTTTACCGTCCCCCACTACCTACCCTCGATTTTCTATTGCTCCAGGTAATCGCTTATCCAGAACACAGATAGGAAAAAATATTATGAAGAAAAGTTGTTTTGTTATTAACGAGGAAGACATGTGCCAAAATTCGTTCGAGAATTCAGACTTTTACCGTCCCCCACTACCTACCCTCGATTTTTTATTGCTCCAGGTAATCGCTTATCCAGAACACAGATAGGAAAAAATATTATGAAGAAAAGTTGTTTTGTTATTAACGAGGAAGACGTGTGCCAAAATTCGTTCGAGGATTCAGACTTTTACCGTCCCCCACTACCTACCCTCGATTTTTTATTGCTCCAGGTAATCGCTTATCCAGAACACAGATAGGAAAAAATATTATGAAGAAAAGTTGTTTTGTTATTAACGAGGAAGACATGTGCCAAAATTCGTTCGAGAATTCAGACTTTTACCGTCCCCCACTACCTACCCTCGATTTTTTATTGCTCCAGGTAATCGCTTATCCAGAACACAGATAGGAAAAAATATTATGAAGAAAAGTTGTTTTGTTATTAACGAGGAAGACATGTGCCAAAATTCGTTCGAGAATTCAGACTTTTACCGTCCCCCACTACCTACCCTCGATTTTTTATTGCTCCAGGTAATCGCTTATCCAGAACACAGATAGGAAAAAATATTATGAAGAAAAGTTGTTTTGTTATTAACGAGGAAGACGTGTGCCAAAATTCGTTCGAGAATTCAGACTTTTACCGTCGCCCACTACCTACCCTCGATTTTTATTGCTCCAGGTAATCGCTTATCCAGAACACAGATAGGAAAAAATATTATGAAGAAAAGTTGTTTTGTTATTAACGAGGAAGACATGTGCCAAAATTCGTTCGAGAATTCAGACTTTTACCGTCCCCCACTACCTACCCTCGATTTTCTATTGCTCCAGGTAATCGCTTATCCAGAACACAGATAGGAAAAAATATTATGAAGAAAAGTTGTTTTGTTATTAACGAGGAAGACATGTGCCAAAATTCGTTCGAGGATTCAGACTTTTACCGTCCCCCACTACCTACCCTCGATTTTTTATTGCTCCAGGTAATCGCTTATCCAGAACACAGATAGGAAAAAATATTATGAAGAAAAGTTGTTTTGTTATTAACGAGGAAGACATGTGCCAAAATTCGTTCGAGAATTCAGACTTTTACCGTCCCCCACTACCTACCCTCGATTTTTTATTGCTCCAGGTAATCGCTTATCCAGAACACAGATAGGAAAAATATTATGAAGAAAAGTTGTTTTGTTATTAACGAGGAAGACATGTGCCAAAATTCGTTCGAGGATTCAGACTTTTACCGTCGCCCACTACCTACCCTCGATTTTTATTGCTCCAGGTAATCGCTTATCCAGAACACAGATAGGAAAAAATATTATGAAGAAAAGTTGTTTTGTTATTAACGAGGAAGACATGTGCCAAAATTCGTTCGAGAATTCAGACTTTTACCGTCCCCCACTACCTACCCTCGATTTTTTATTGCTCCAGGTAATCGCTTATCCAGAACACAGATAGGAAAAAATATTATGAAGAAAAGTTGTTTTGTTATTAACGAGGAAGACATGTGCCAAAGTTCGTTCGAGGATTCAGACTTTTACCGTCCCCCACTACCTACCCTCGATTTTTTATTGCTCCAGGTAATCGCTTATCCAGAACACAGATAGGAAAAAATATTATGAAGAAAAGTTGTTTTGTTATTAACGAGGAAGACATGTGCCAAAATTCGTTCGAGGATTCAGACTTTTACCGTCCCCCACTACCTACCCTCGATTTTTTATTGCTCCAGGTAATCGCTTATCCAGAACACAGATAGGAAAAAATATTATGAAGAAAAGTTGTTTTGTTATTAACGAGGAAGACATGTGCCAAAATTCGTTCGAGAATTCAGACTTTTACCGTCCCCCACTACCTACCCTCGATTTTTATTGCTCCAGGTAATCGCTTATCCAGAACACAGATAGGAAAAAATATTATGAAGAAAAGTTGTTTTGTTATTAACGAGGAAGACATGTGCCAAAATTCGTTCGAGGATTCAGACTTTTACCGTCCCCCACTACCTACCCTCGATTTTTTATTGCTCCAGGTAATCGCTTATCCAGAACACAGATAGGAAAAAATATTATGAAGAAAAGTTGTTTTGTTATTAACGAGGAAGACATGTGCCAAAATTCGTTCGAGAATTCAGACTTTTACCGTCCCCACTACCTACCCTCGATTTTTTATTGCTCCAGGTAATCGCTTATCCAGAACACAGATAGGAAAAAATATTATGAAGAAAAGTTGTTTTGTTATTAACGAGGAAGACATGTGCCAAAATTCGTTCGAGGATTCAGACTTTTACCGTCCCCCACTACCTACCCTCGATTTTTTATTGCTCCAGGTAATCGCTTATCCAGAACACAGATAGGAAAAAATATTATGAAGAAAAGTTGTTTTGTTATTAACGAGGAAGACATGTGCCAAAATTCGTTCGAGAATTCAGACTTTTACCGTCCCCAACTACCTACCCTCGATTTTTATTGCTCCGGGTAATCGCTTATCCAGAACACAGATAGGAAAAAATATTATGAAGAAAAGTTGTTTTGTTATTAACGAGGAAGACATGTGCCAAAATTCGTTCGAGGATTCAGACTTTTACCGTCCCCCACTACCTACCCTCGATTTTTTATTGCTCCAGGTAATCGCTTATCCAGAACACAGATAGGAAAAAATATTATGAAGAAAAGTTGTTTTGTTATTAACGAGGAAGACATGTGCCAAAATTCGTTCGAGAATTCTGACTTTTACCGTCCCCCACTACCTACACTCGATTTCTTATTGCTCTAGGTAATCGCTTATCCAGAACACAGATAGGAAAAAATATTATGAAGAAAAGTTGTTTTGTTATTAACGAGGAAGACATGTGCCAAAGTTCGTTCGAGAATTCAGACTTTTACCGTCCCCCACTACCTACCCTCGATTTTTTATTGCTCCAGGTAATCGCTTATCCAGAACACAGATAGGAAAAAATATTATGAAGAAAAGTTGTTTTGTTATTAACGAGGAAGACATGTGCCAAAATTCGTTCGAGAATTCAGACTTTTACCGTCCCCCACTACCTACCCTCGATTTTTTATTGCTCCAGGTAATCGCTTATCCAGAACACAGATAGGAAAAAATATTATGAAGAAAAGTTGTTTTGTTATTAACGAGGAAGACATGTGCCAAAATTCGTTCGAGGATTCAGACTTTTACCGTCCCCCACTACCTACCCTCGATTTTCTATTGCTCCAGGTAATCGCTTATCCAGAACACAGATAGGAAAAAATATTATGAAGAAAAGTTGTTTTGTTATTAACGAGGAAGACATGTGCCAAAATTCGTTCGAGGATTCAGACTTTTACAGTCCCCCACTACCTACCCTCGATTTTTTATTGCTCCAGGTAATCGCTTATCCAGAACACAGATAGGAAAAAATATTATGAAGAAAAGTTGTTTTGTTATTAACGAGGAAGACATGTGCCAAAGTTCGTTCGAGAATTCAGACTTTTACCGTCCTCCACTACCTACCCTCGATTTCTTATTGCTCCAGGTAATCGCTTATCCAGAACACAGATAGGAAAAAATATTATGAAGAAAAGTTGTTTTGTTATTAACGAGGAAGACATGTGCCAAAATTCGTTCGAGGATTCAGACTTATACCGTCCCCCACTACCTACCCTCGATTTTTTATTGCTCCAGGTAATCGCTTATCCAGAACACAGATAGGAAAAAATATTATGAAGAAAAGTTGTTTTGTTATTAACGAGGAAGACATGTGCCAAAATTCGTTCGAGGATTCAGACTTTTACCGTCCCCCACTACCTACCCTCGATTTTTTATTGCTCCAGGTAATCGCTTATCCAGAACACAGATAGGAAAAAATATTATGAAGAAAAGTTGTTTTGTTATTAACGAGGAAGACATGTGCCAAAATTCGTTCGAAGATTCAGACTTTTACCGTCCCCCACTACCTACCCTCGATTTTTTATTGCTCCAGGTAATCGCTTATCCAGAACACAGATAGGAAAAAATATTATGAAGAAAAGTTGTTTTGTTATTAACGAGGAAGACATGTGCCAAAATTCGTTCGAGAATTCAGACTTTTACCGTCCCCCACTACCTACCCTCGATTTTTTATTGCTCCAGGTAATCGCTTATC
>CM076089.1:32155175-32295175 GCA_038088585.1 Chrysina gloriosa
TCTCGAACGACTTTTGGCACACGTCCTCCTAGTTAATGACCAAATAACTTTTCTTGATAAGATTTTATCGTACCGTTGTTCTGAATTAGCGATTACTTGAAGTAATAAAAAATCAGGGGTAGATCCGAGGGGGCAGTAAACGTTAGAATTCTGGAACGAATTTTGGCACACGTCTTCGTACCAAATAGCGAAATAACTTTTCTTAACAAAATTATGTCGTACCGTTGTTCTGAACTGGCGATTACCCGGAGTAATACGAAAGAATCGTAAAGAAAAGTTATTTGGTTATTTACTACTAGGACGTGTGCCAAAATTCGTTCGAGAATCCTTACTTTACTGTCCCCTCGAACTAACCCTCGATTATATATTACTCCAGGTAATCGTCAATCCAGAACAACGCTACGAAAAATTGCTGTTAAGAAAAGTTGTTTCGGTATTAACTAGGGGGACGTGTGCCAAAATTCGTTCGAGAATTCTAACTTTTACTCTCCCCGCGGACCAACCCTCAATTTTTTATTACTCCGGGTAATCGCCCATACAGAACAACGGTACGGCAAAGTATTATTATTTACTAGGAGGACGTGTGCCAAAACTCGTTCGGGAATTCTAACTTTAATTGTCCCCTTGGACCAAGCGTCGATTTTTTATTACTCCAGGTAATCGCCAATTCAGAAAAACGCTAGGAAAGGACCTTATTAAGAGAAGTTGTTTGGTTATTAATAGTTCTGAGATTCCCCGAGCTGCTACAACCTACAACTGCATTAGGCGGCATTCTACATTCGCTAATTATACACTAGATGTCACATGTTGGAAGCTGCTATTTTTCGTGCAAGTCATTATGAAGAAATAAAGATAATTATTATGGATCTTGATAGCGATACACAATCTGTGCTAGACGCCCAAAAGGTGTATTCCAGTAAAGAAACAGTTGGCGTTTATTAAAGCCAACTACAGTTTTATTTCCACTTCTATATTGCAGTTGGAGAAATAATTTATGTCGCTAATTGAGACCGTTGAAATAATAAACAAATTTGAAAAGTTATGTTTTGACGTTAAAGGGAGGGTGGGAAAATCCGTGTATGAACATTTTTTTAAGTGTAATAGAAAAAAATGAGGGTTTTAAAAAGCTAAAGGATATTGCTAAAATCTTGTGTGGTGAGTCAGTAGAAAATATTGGGTTGACAATAGAGGATATTTATAATTTGAAATATGCTCCTATAACAAGCGTGGACGTAGAACGAACCTTTTCAATATATAGATACATGTTATCAGACAAGCGCCACAATTTTTCTATTGATAACTTTGAGAAATATGTAATTGTAAATTGTTTTCATAGTTAATTATGTTGTAATATGTTATAAATAAACTTGTAGTAAACATAATAGAATATTTTTTTATTTTTTTTTAACATCTGCATATTTATACGCATATTTCCACTTTTTTGCATATAATCCGGCCTCTACTTATGACCAAAAACATTTCGGAGTGGTTGTGATGAGGATGATTGCCTCCACCTTTAATCTAATTTGTGTCGAATTGATGTAGGATGAATAATTTGAGAGTCAATCACAAGTGCATAATTGTAGGTTTTGAAGGAGGGATCACTACGATTACGTTCGATCTACTATTAGATTGGAAATACAGAGGTGCTGCCATTTAACATTGTTAAAAACTTAGAAACATCTTTTCACGAACAACTTACGTTTAATGGGCATGGCTAAACAAAGAGATACTGAGCTCCTTATACGTTCGAAATTTTATTTTGCGTCAGCAAGATCTGCACCAGAGTATATACTTGTCTGCTTTGATATCCCTAGCAAATGCAAAAAAGAATTTGTAATTTTTTATAGTTTATTTAGATTCTATTTCGTATATTCATACAGAAGTTGTGATCACACTATGCTTTTGTCTTGATGTGATACTCACCTATTCCTGTGAGTTTGAGTTTCTTGTATAACATTCATAAATTTTAATACTAGTATAGATTCTTCCTATGTGCATTTTTCTTGTTTTCTCTATTTTAGAATTACGATGGCTTAATTGTAAGATCCGACACGAAAGTAACGGCTGAAATCATCGAGGCAGGGTTCAATCTGAAAGTGATCGGCAGAGCCGGTGCAGGAGGAGAATTCAGCAAGCGCAAAAAATATTCTTGCCATCAAGTAATTAAACTGTAACCGGTATACTTACAAATTAGTCCTAAACACATCTTTTTAGCACTCCAGGCGGTAACGCTATAAGTGCTTGCGAATTAACCTGCGCTCCCATTACGAATCTAGCTAGAAATGTATATGCTGGTGCTGAAAGTTTGAAGCAAGGTAAATGGGATCGCAAGTTATATACAGGACACGAATTATATGGAAAAACTTTAGCAATAATCGGACTGGGTCGTATTGGAAAAGAAGTGGCGATTCGTATGCAATCGTGGGGGATGAAGGTAATTAATAACTATTTCATTTCTCCGAGTATTGAAGAATTTATTCTTCCTTTTATAGACTATTGGATATGATCCCATCGTAACAGCTAAGGAAGCAGCTACGTTCAACGTTGCTCATATGAGTTTGGAAGAGGTTTGGCAACTTGCCGACTACATTACCGTCCACACACCACTAATTCCACAAACGAGTAGTAAATTTAGATAAAATTATAATAATTTCTTTTCGGTCATCTTCACTGAAAAAACCAAAGGAAAGAGAGCGTCACCCGACAAAATTGGTTAACAAAAACGTCGTTAACTAATTTTTACACGAAACGCTTTCTTTTCTTTGCGTTTTCTTGTGCTTAGTAAGGGTAAGAGCTAATTTATTTAACTTCTATACGATGAATGTTCTCATTTTGATACTTTTTTATTAAAACGTGCCTTTAAAAGAAGGCATAAGTTGTTGGTGATACAATGCTTCCAACTTACTAAATGTTTATTCAATTTTTTTTTTTATTTTATTTTATCCAAAATCTACAAAATAACAAGTAGCTAAAAGAAATTTACGTATATTTCAGATTTGATTAATAAGAAAGTATTTGACAGCTGTAAGAAAGGCGTTCGTGTCGTAAACGTTGCTAGAGGTGGAATAATCAGCGAGGAAGACTTATTAGCTGCTCTCAAAGATGGTAGATGTGGTGGGGCTGGACTGGACGTATACGAACAACCGCCTACAAATCCAATTACGTTGGAGGTAATCAAACATCCTAAAGTTGTGGCCACATCACACTTAGATGCAAGCACCGGCGAGGCTCAAATTCGAGTAGCCGTAGAAGTGGCTGAGCAATTTGTTGCTTTGACTAAAACAAGTAAGATTTACACTAGCGTAACTGGTATTGTTAATCAGGCCGTATATAAGAATCTAGGTTTTAAAAATTAAATTAGTATCTTTTTTTTTTTTTTGATTCTACAAGAACAAGACAACAATCCAAATCGTGTATGTATTTGATGATTTTCGTTAGCATTTTCCGCTTCAAGTCCTTTAAAATTGAAAATTTATATAAAGCCTTCTTCCTATAGATGGAAGAATAAGAGATAGTTTTGAACACACAGTTTCAATTATAAAAGATGTGTTTTTTTAAAAGAATATCTTCTATCATAATTTCACTAAATGTAGACAAAGTTTATATAAATATTTGTAATAGATCCTGATTGGTTTGAATATAGAACCACTATGTTCTCCAATAAATAAAAGTATATATATACCTTTACTATACACATATATATATATATATATATATACTTGGTAAGGAAACTTAATTGAAATCGAACTTCTTTGAGTAAAGTTGTTATATCGATTCGTACATAACTTGTGCCGTTTTAAAAAATGTTCTTGTTCTTAGAATTATTTAACAAGATTTGTATTTGCAAACTGATATAAAAATGCATGTAAAATAATTGAAGTTTGAATAAAATTGTCGAATTTTGTGTACTTATTTTTGATTTGAAATAAATAATAATAATAGAGATCATAATAAATCAGTAGGTGTTGCGTGAGCTACACACTCGAAGCTGTGGAATCGATTCCCACTGGCACACCATTAACCATTGAATTAATATAACTGGAATCGAGAAACAGTTACAATGTCAGTTATTATTATCACAAAGATTCCTTAAATCACCTTAAAACACTGAATATTAACCTACACATACACATAAACGTACAAAACAGTCCTCCTGAACATTGCAAAACTAGTTTATTTAAAATTAAGGTTTTTAAGTCAGAAATGAAGGAATGTGAATAATTGCAAGGATTTATTTTGCCGACATCATGAATTGAGATACATTTGTTAGGTAGCCCTCCAAGAAACCTGGACAATTAGGCTATAAAACAACCACAAATTGCACATATCAATATAAGCACGGCGGCAACTGTTTTATTAGAGTGTTCAGTTTTTATAGTTTTTATTTAGTGCGAGTAATTCTTCTACACTTTGTTATACATCTAAAGCAGAAAACATAACTTACATAACCTTATTTTGTAACCATGTTCTAACATAAAATATATCTTATTAATACTGGTGGCGCCCTCTAATGATTATCACTTTCCTTCACCTCCTGATAATCATCCGAGTCAAGCCTTACAAAAATACAAAAATACAAGCAAGTTAAGGGCGCGTTTGGAAAGCGCCATTTCCATAACTTCGGAAACTGAGCCGAACTAATATTTTATGCCTATGCTTTGCAATTATAGGTAGCGCTAGTATGCAGTTTACATTAATATCTAAAAATAGAATTAATTCGTTAACATGATAGGTTTTTCGATTTTTACGGTGCTTACCAGTGTTGCCACGTCTACCGATTTTTCGGTAGATCTACCGATTTCTCTGTATATCTACTGATCTACCGAAATGTCATTACTTCCTACCGAATTTAAAAATTTTTACAGAACAATAAATTTTGAACGTTTTTAACTTTAAATTATTTGTGATCGGTTTCATTTAATTTTTATTTGCTATTATTAGAGTTTATTAACAAAGTGGATGACGTGTAACTGACGAGCCACTTCATTTTACAATGACAACTTATTTTATTTAAATTTATATATTATTTTAACCTTCCTATACTCACGCATACGGTCTGTGAGACCGACTTATATAGTATAGTATACGTCTTTCATTTTGACGTGAGTATAGGAAGGTTAATAATAAAATTCGTAAAATAGCATCGTTACGTAATCTGTCATCCACCTTTTTAACAAACTCTAGATATTATTAGTTTGCATCTTTTCGTATGTAGCGAAGTGAGCAAAACTATAACGAAAAGTAAGGCTAAAATCATAATAGAATTTCGTTATCTACTCTAAGAAAGGTGTACATGGCCATAAAAAGTATGTTATGGATTTTCCAGTTAGTCACTATTAGAGTTGTTCAGTTTACGCCAATAATAAAGTAAAATAAATTTGCGCTATACGAATACAAATGGCTTCATACTATACATTGAAAGTGAAAACATATACTACAGTCATTTCAAATAGTTGTAGTACTGTTGGCACAAATTGAGCAACTCTAGTTACTACTAAGATTCAACAAACAAGGGCATGATAATGTAGTGTAAATCGGACTACCGCTGTCACTCCTCCGAATTTTAAGAGTCCGCTAACTTCACACCGCTTATAATTCGGAGGAGTGACAGCGTCAGATTAGTTTACACTACTTAATGATAACTTATCTCATGCATTCGTTTGTCGAATTTTTGTAATTAAAATATTAAACAAATCATATAGCTATATTATGCAATAAAAATTCAAAATCTTACACAATACTGAGAATTCTACTGCGTAGTAATTATTACGGGTAGTGGATCATACAGCATTATTAGGAATGCTGCACTAATGAAATTTACAATAGAACTTAATCTTAATTACAATAATCCCTAATAATCGCAATATAATGATTTCACAGTATTACCGAAAGAAATATTCAAGTAGTATTGCAATGCTTTATGTGTCATAAACATTTACAAGAGTGTTTCCAAGAACGATTTTATGGTCATCAAGGTATTATCCTATCCCTCTAGTACCTCGGCTCGGACCATTCAATTTACTTCTAAACGTCTCCGTGTACGCGCGAAGTGCAAGTGGGCGAATTTTGAAAGTATTTACAGTGAAAATGCCGCGTGGAAAAGCGATCGTCCGTGATCACACTCGATAAAGAAGGGTATTGTGTTCGACAAATTGGCGAAAAAGTGCATCTGGCAAAATCTAGTGTAGCCAATATTATAAAACTGTACCGTACAACGGAAAGTTTAAATGACCGTGATCGACCAGGTCCGTCTCGTATTACGACCAACGTTGATAATCAGCGAATCGTTTTAATTAGTAAACGAAATAGAAGACTGACAGCACCACAAATAGCAGCAGAAATCAATCGCGATCGTCAAAACGCGGTGTCAGTGAGCACTATTCAACGTCGCTTGTGAGAGGCAAACCTATTCGGACGAATTGCTGTACGGAAACCGCTACTAAGGCGAACCAATCGTTTAAAACGATTACAGTGAGCCCAACGACATCGAGATTGGACGGTGGAGGAGTGGCAAACTGTGCTTTGGACCGACGAATCCAAGTTTGAAGTGTTTGGACAAAATAGAAGAGTTTATGTTCGGAGATCAAAGACAGAAAAAATGCTTCGCGAATGTCTAGCACCCACTGTAAAACATGGTGGTAGCTCAGTTATGGTGTGGGGTTGCTTTTCGTACGCAGGAGTTGGAGATCTCGTTCGGATGGAAGGTATTATGAGAAAAGAACAGTACAGAAATATTCTAGAGCATAATGCTGTACATTCTGTCCAGCGATTGATAGGGGAGAATTTCACCTTCATGCAAGATAATGATCCTAAACATACGGCGTTAGTATGTAGGGATTATTTGAATACACAACAAACACAAAATACCTTGCAAATAATGTCATGGCCTCCACAGAGTCCCGATCTTAACCCGATCGAACTCTTGTGGGATGAGCTGGTAGACAGGTACGAAAAGTGGCTCCAACTTCGAAACAACACCTTTGGGAAGTTTTACAAGAACAAAGGAACAGTTTACCATCCAACACACTTACAAAACTTATCGAAAGAATGCCCAGAGTTGTTCGAGCCGTATTGAATGCAAAAGGAGGATTCTTCGACGAGAAGAAAGTTTAATGATTGTATTTGATAAATATTATTATTTGCTATCATTTTGTCATAATAAACCAATATTTTGTTATATATAACTGATTTTGTGTTTTATTTTTATTTTTGTGCAAGTTAAATACTTATATTGAAAAATATTAACTGTCCCAACTTCCGTGACTGGGAGTGTATGTCATCATCCGATGGAAAGGTAACGATGAATCCCCGTAAACATTATTTAAACTTTGCGGATAGTTTAAGTTGGCAGTTCCGATAGTTTGTGCTTAGAAATTGGTGAGTATGTCCACTGTTGGCGGAACTGCCAACTTAAACTGTCCGCGAAATTTAAAAAATGTTTACTGGCATCGACAGATTCATTCAAAGATATCGATGTTTATATATCATAATCATAAATATCAATACATTTGTTACGATATATCAAAAAATATCGATATATTTGAAAATATATCGGGCGAGGTTACTTTAAACTTCCTCAAAAATCATATTAATTATTTTATATTAGATGGTATTAATGTTTTGTTTCCTCACAAGGTAACATGGTTATTCTACAGCTATAATATAAGCATCAGTGCATATTTTACTTCAAGCCCGTCGCAGTTTTACCATGCCATAGCGTTAAAAGGGATTCAACGTATTCGTGGGCGTTATTTTACTTGTTATTTTAAATTGTAATGTAAAGTTTAAGTTTTCAAAGCGTTCAAAGTCATCAAAGTCTCGTACGTGTTCGATTTCTTTCTTTTTTGTATGTAATAATTAGTTGTAAATAAAAACGTAACGAACTACGAATGTGTTTCCTTCAACCAACTACAAGAAGTGAAAACCCAGCTCATCAACGTATAAAAGCAGTATTCCACACTGTACAGAGAAACTCTGAAATATTAGGGCATTGTTGCCACGTAAATTCCGTATGAACGATTATTCTCCAAGGCTGGAGCCACTACAATAAAACTACTACATAAGTACCAAACGAAAACGCTACTTTAAATAATTACTTTCTTGTTAAAAATCGTTTTATATTTCTATTACCGAGTGCAAATGCCCATTAGTAGCTAGAAATACATTTAAATTTTTGATTATTTGCCACTTTTCTATGTCCAAAATATAGGTCATCTTTGGGAATTATTTATGAGAACCTAAGTAATTATTCATCAATATAAACTAGGAGGGGAAACAGATACATGTTTCCTCTTTACGTACATGTATAATTCATCAGCAAAAACTTACTCCCTTTGGAAATCAACCTTAAGGTTGCGTTTGGAAACGTGTTGACAGCACACGCTAAGGTGGGCTACTCATTTCCAATTGATTTCCAAAGGGAGTAAGTTTTTGCTGATGAACTATACATGTACCTAAAGAGGAAACATGTATCTGTTTCCCTCCTAGTTTATATTGATGAATAATTACTTAGGTTCTCATAAATAATTCCCAAAGATGACCTATATTTTGGACATAGAAAAGTGGCAAATAATCAAAAATGTAAATGTACTTCTAGCTACTAATGGGCATTTGCACTCGGTAATAGAAATATAAAACGATTTTTAACAAGAAAGTAATTATTTAAAGTAACGTTTTCGTAAACAATTGGAAATACGAAACTCCGATATGCTTAACGTAACTACTACAGTTACCTAATTTTTATGCGGTGCTAGCAGTTCACCTATTATTGAGAAGGGGGCGCTATTGTTAATATTAATTTTTGAACATATTCAACATAAGATTTTGGGATGTAATTCGAATTAAATTTACTAAAATAATATTTTTTCTTAAAAAGCAAATAAAATATATATATAAAAACTATTTTTTCGTTTGGTACTTATGCAGTAGTATTTATAGTAGTGGCTCCCGCCTTGGAGAATAATCCTTCATACGGAATTGACGTGGTAACAATGCCCTAATATTTCAGAGTTTCTCTGTACAGTGTGGAATACTGCTTTTATACGTTGATGAGCTGGGTTTTCACTTCTTGTAGTTGGTTGAAGGAAACACATTCGTAGTTCGTTACGTTTTTTATTTACAACTAATTATTACATATAAAAAAGAAAGAAACCGAACACGTACGAGACTTTGATGACTTTGAACGCTTTGAAAACTTAAACTTTACATTACAATTTAAAATAACAAGTAAAATAACGCGCACGAATACGTTGAATCCCTTTTAACGCTATGGCATGGTAAAACTGCACTCCCTCTCAATTTAAATGTACAAGCTTTTATATTCTTAATGTTTCTAACAGTCTCATTCATAATGCTTGTGAATCCGAGTTTATCGGATGGTAACAACTCGAAAGATAAGAGAAAAAATTACAACATTGAAAATAAATTAAAATTCTAAGTACAGCTCTCGCAGTATAAGTTGGCGAATGGTGGGAGCGAGTTCGCGCAGATAGAGGAGGGACAGATTTCCTATCATTCGTCCTGCAATTCCTATGCACTATCTGAATCAGACAGGTGGGAGGTACCTAAATACGCTTACAGCGCATCGCCACCGCTCGCCAACTTATATTGCGAGAGCTGTACTTAGGATGTGACGAATAATAGATAATTGTTCGGAGAAGTCCTAACAGCTTTTATGCTTTTAACTCATTATATGTTATAAGACGGGCTTGAAGTAAAATATGCACTGATGCTTATATTATAGCTGTAGAATAACCATGTTACCTTGTGAGGAAACAAAACATTAATACCATCTAATATAAAATAATTAATATGATTTTTGAGGAAGTTTAAAGTAACCTCGCCCGATATATTTTCAAATATATCGATATTTTTTGATATATCGTAACAAATGTATCGATATTTATGATTATGATATATAAACATCGATATCTTTGAATGAATCTGTCGATGCCAGTAAACATTTTTAAATTTCGTGGACAGTTTAAGTTGGCAGTTCCGCCAATAGTGGACATACGCACCAATTTCTAAGCACAAACTATCGGGCCTGCCAACTTAAACTATCCGCAAAGTTTAAATAATGTTTACGGGGATTCATCGTTACCTTTCCATCGGATGATGACATACACTCCCAGTCACGGAAGTTGGGACAGTTAATATTTTTCAATATAAGTATTTAACTTGCACAAAAATAAAAATAAAACACAAAATCAGTTATATATAACAAAATATTGGTTTATTATGACAAAATGATAGCAAATAATAATATTGATCAAATACAATTATTAAACTTTCTTCTCGTCGAAGAATCCTCCTTTTGCATTCAATACGGCTCGAACAACTCTGGGCATTCTTTCGATAAGTTTTGTAAGTGTGTTGGGTGGTAAACTGTTCCTTTGTTCTTGTAAAACTTCCCTAAGGTGTTGTTTCGAAGTTGGAGCCACTTTTCGTACCTGTCTACCAGCTCATCCCACAAGAGTTCGATCGGGTTAAGATCGGGACTCTGTGGAGGCCATGACATTATTTGCAAGGTATTTTGTGTTTGTTGTGTATTCAAATAATCCCTACATACGAACGCCGTATGTTTAGGATCATTATCTTGCATGAAGGTGAAATTCTCCCTATCAATCGCTGGACAGAAGGTACAGCATTATGCTCTAGAATATTTCTGTACTGTTCTTTTCTCATAATACCTTCTATCCGAACGAGATCTCCTACTCCTGCGTACGAAAAGCAACCCCACACCATAACTGAGCTACCACCATGTTTTACAGTGGGTGCTAGACATTCGCGAAGCATTTTTTCTGTCTTTGATCTCCGAACATAAACTCTTCTATTTTGTCCAAACACTTCAAACTTGGATTCGTCGGTCCAAAGCACAGTTTGCCACTCCTCCACCGTCCAATCTCGATGTCGTTGGGCCCACTGTAATCGTTTTAAACGATTGGTTCGCCTTAAGCTAGGCGTCCACCTATCCGCATCGTACGTATCGGACGCATCGCATCAAACGAATCGTAATATTCTTTATATAGGAACCTATACAAGCGCGTCCACCTATCCGCATCGTACGGATCGCACGAATCTGCCCGTCGGCAATGCCGACGCCGTTGCTCCGAGAGGCAACTTTTGCGATGCGTGCCGATGACTCACTACGAAAGTCCGATAGTTGCGTCGGCAAATACAATCGCTGCCGATACTGTAAATGAATTGGAAAAAATAATCCGTTTGATGCGATGCGTCCGATACGTACGATGCGGATAGATGGACGCCTAGCTTTAGTAGCGGTTTCCGTACAGCAATTCGTCCGAATAGGTTTGCCTCTCACAAGCGACGTTGAATAGTGCTCACTGACACCGCGTTTTGACGATCGCGATTGATTTCTGCTGCTATTTGTGGTGCTGTCAGTCTTCTATTTCGTTTACTAATTAAAACGATTCGCTGATTATCAACGTTGGTCGTAATACGAGACGGACCTGGTCGATCACGGTCATTTAAACTTTCCGTTCTACGGTACAGTTTTATAATATTGGCTACACTAGATTTTGCCAGATGCACTTTTTCGCCAATTTGTCGAACACAATACCCTTCTTTATCGAGTGTGATCACGGACGATCGCTTTTCAACACTGATCGGTTTTCCACGCGGCATTTTCACTGTAAATACTTTCAAAATTCGCCCACTTGCACTTCGCGCGTACACGGAGACGTTTAGAAGTAAATTGAATAGTTCGAGGTACTAGAGGGATAGGATAATATCTTGATGACCATAAAATCGTTCTTGGAAACACCCTTGTAAATGTTTATGACACATAAAGCATTGCAATACTACTTGAATATTTCTTTCGGTAATACTGTGAAATCATTATATAGCGATTATTAGGGATTATTGTAATTAAGATTAAGTTCTATTGTAAATTCCATTAGTGCAGCATTCCTAATAATGCTGTATGATCCACTACCCGTAGTAATTACTACGCAGTAGAATTCTCAGTATTGTGTAAGATTTTGAATTTTTATTGCATAATATAGCTATATGATTTGTTTAATATTTTAATTACAAAAATTCGACAAACGAATGCATGAGATAAGTTATCATTAAGTAGTGTAAACTAATCTGACGCTGTCATTCCTCCGAATTATAAGCGGTGTGAAGTTAGCGGACTCTTAAAATTCGGAGGAGTGACAGCGTCAGTCCGGTTTACACTACATTATCATGCACTTGTTTGTTGAACCTTAGTAGTAACTAGAGTTGCTCAATTTGTGCCAACAGTACTACAACTATTTTTTTCACTTTCAATGTATAGTATGAAGCCATTTGTATTTGTATAGCGCAACTTTATTTTACTTTATTATTGGCGTAAACTGAACAACTCTAATAGTGACTAACTGGAAAATCCATTACATACTTTTTATGGCGCCATGTACACCTTTCTTAGAGTAGATAACGAAATTCTATTATGATTTTAGCCTTACTTTTCGTTATAGTTTTGCTCACTTCGCTACATACAAAAAGATGCAAACTAATAATATCTAGAGTTTGTTAAAAAGGTGGATGACAGATTACGTAACGATGCTATTTTACGAATTTTATTATTAAAATAATATATAAATTTAAATAAAATAAGTTGTCATTGTAAAATGAAGTGGCTCGTCAGTTACACGTCATCCACTTTGTTAATAATAGCAAATAAAAATTAAAAGAAACAGATCACAAATAATTTAAAGTTAAAAACGTTCAAAATTTATTGTTCTGTAAAAATTTTCAAATTCGGTAGAAAGTAATGACATTTCGGTAGATCAGTAGATATACAGAGAAATCGGTAGATCTACCGAAAAATCGGTAGACGTGGCAACACTGGTAAGCACCGTAAAAATCGAAAAACCTATCATGTTAACGAATTAATTCTATTTTTAGATATTAATGTAAACTGCATACTAGCGCTACCTATAATTGCAAAGCATAGGTATAAAATATTAGTTCAGCTCAGTTTCCGAAGTTATGAAAATGGCGCTTTCCAAACGCACCCTTAATTTTACTATAGTTTGAGTTACTATACTATTTTACCAACCCAGCTTTTTGTTTCAAAAACTTATTACTATTCAAGGCTTTGGTAAACATGTCTGCTATCATCTCTTTTGTTGAAAGGTATTCAATTGCAATTAGCCCATCTTTCCCTTTTTAGTTATGAAATGAAATCTCACGTCCATATGTTTACTGTGACGATCAAAGCTAGGCGTCCACCTATCCGCATCGTACGTATCGAACGCATCGCATCAAACGGATCGCAGTATTCTTTACATACGAAGCCATAGAAGTGCGTCCACCTATCCGCATCGTACGGATCGCACGGATCTACCCGTCGGCAATGCCGACGCCGTTACTCCGAGAGGCAACTTTTGCGATGCGTGCCGATGACTCACTACGAAAGTTCGATAGTTGCGTCGGCAAATCCAATCGCTGCCGATACTGTGAACGCATTGGAAAGAAATAATCCGTTTAAGATAGGCGTCCACCTATCCGCATCGTACGTATCGGACGCATCGCATCAAATGGATTATTTTTTATTATTCGTATTCGTATTTTTTATTAACGTGATTGCACTTTGATTGTGCAATTTCAATTTTATTTTAACCGTTTCACTAACAATTTCTTCTAATAACGTTTTTAGAAACAATAGTTCTCTAACATAATCGGCAGCTGCGATGTACCCCGCTTCGGTGCTTGACAGCGCTACCACTGGTTGTTTACGTGAACACCAACTGACGGGTCCACCGCAGAAATATATAATATACCCTGATGTACTCTTTCTCGTCTCGACATCTCCTGCAAAGTCTGAATTACTGTAACCAATTAGTTCATATTGTCCATTTCCACTAGCTTTATTGTACACTACGCCATTAAGTTTGGTTGATCCTAAATACCTCATTATTCTTTTAACATTGCTGGCGTCTATTCTCGAAGGATATTCCAATTTTCGACTACCATAGCCAACAGCGAAAGCAATATCCGGTCGGGTTTTATTTGACAAATACAGAAGGCTACCAATTGCTTCTCTATATGGAAAAATGTCTTGATTTTTCAGAATTTTCATTTCCATTGTTGTTAATCATAGGTGTCACTGCTGATTTTGCATTTTCCATACCATATTTTTGTAAAACTGTTTTTACATAGACTTCTTGTTTCAGCTTGATTTCTTCTTGGCCTCTAAGAATTTGTATTCCCAAGAATGTTTCTAGTCTATTGAATTTTGATATCTCAAATTGTTTTTCTAATTCTTTCAATAAATTATTAATTTCTGTTTCATCTTTCCCAACTATTAGACCATCGTCTACATATATAGCTAAGAATAATGTCCCTTCTTCATTTCTAAAAATGGACCGTTCAACTTTCAATGGGTTCAATCCCTTTTGTTTCAAATAATTTGTGAAGTGTTCATTCCATGTAAGTGATGCTTGCTTAAGGCCATATAGAGCCTTTCTTAATCGACATACGTTATTTACTTTTATTTCATACCCTTCAGGCACCGTCATATAGAGGTCTTTATGCAATTTACCATATAAGAATGCAGTTTTTATATCAAATTTCTTTGCAATGTAATCATTTCTCACTGACACAGCTAATAATAGTCTCAATGAAGTTCACATTTACTACTGGACTGAAAACTTCTTCAAAGTCTATACCCTTTTGTTGTTGACATCCTTTCACTACCAATCTAGACTTATACCTTCCGTCGTCTTTAATCTTGAACGCCCACTTGTTCGTTAGTATCCTTTTATTCTTAGTTTCCTCAATATTCACATTGTTCCAAGTTTCATTTTTGTTCAATGACTCTTTCTCTTCTTCTATTGCTTTTTTCCATTTATTTTTGTTTGGTCCATTCATTGCTTCTTCATAAGTCAGTAGCACATAGTCCTCATATAATTTGGTAATTTTATTTCCCTTCCTCGTTTATCTGTCCTTTTTTGCCCTTCTCCTAATGTGTGCATGTTTTCTTCTTCTTCAGTTTCTGTTGCAGTTATATACTCGCCGACTATATCCTGCTCTTGATTTAAATCTTGCGCAAGGTCATTATAGTCTGCTTCAACTTCATCTTTTTCTCTCTCTATTTCTATGTTAACATTTCCAGGGACTGATTGTTCACTTATAATTTCGTGTTTTGGGTTACTAAACACAACATCTCTGTATACTACTATTCTCTTTTTCTCTCCATCCCAGAGTCTATATCCATTAAGTGCATATCCAACAAAGACATATTTTTGCTTCTCTGATCTAGTTTCTTCAAGTAGCCTAGTACTTTCGCGTGAGCTTCACTACCAAATATTTGCAATCTAGACAAATCTGGCTTTTGGTTTGTCCATAGTTCGCATTGTTACACTTCGTTAACTAAATAATTTCCTCATCATTTTAAATACGCGATGAAATTATTTTTTCTTAATATTTTAGCCAATATCTGTGTTCCGTTCAGTTGAAGGAAAGTTATTTAAAATTATTTTTGCAATTTCGTGTTTGCGAGTATGCGTTCGTATCCTTTTTCCAACCGTCGGTCCCTTAGTAGGTAAAAAAGGCCTGCATATTCTTCGTAAACTGACCACCCCAACTTTCTAATTTCGTCGCTTACCGTTAGTAACCCCTCACGCCCCTCACCGACATTTAAATACAAATCGGGCGAATTTTTCTGAAGTCACTTGCTGACACCCACACACTCAACGCTTCACTTAGTGCCTCTAAGTAAGTGCTCATACACTCACACACACGACCACCATCGGAGCCCCCGTCTCCGCCATTCTTCGAACTCCGGTACCACGCCGCACAGTGGTTCAGAATTGCGTTTTTGCGGAAAAAATCTGTAACTTTTTTATTTGTGAAAATTATAAGTTACTATTTTCCTTGTAAAGAGAATATATATTTGTGCTTTAGACATTATAATAAATGGAAGTTTAACTGTTCTACTTTAGAAGAGAAAAGATGTGGGAATATGTGTGTGAATTTCTGCGAAGTCATGAATATTTGCATAAATATATCTTATTTGTAATTACTAAATACTACTTTAATATTTTATATTATTATAATACCAAATTATTCATTAGGAAGAAGAATTGGAAAAGAAATTTTATAAATCCAATGTCTAACATTTTCGCATTCTGATTATCATAAATATAATCTTGTAATAAGTTTAATGGATAAAATTCACTGCAGTAAATCTTGGAATCACCTACACTAAATTTAAATGTCTGTGTCTTTAAGTAGTGCTTTTGCATCTTCGTGTATTTCAAAAGCTTTCTTAGAAGGTAATTGTCTGAGATTTGAAATAAAAGGATCAGATGACAATAAAAGCATATGAACAACATCCTCGTTTGTTGTTAGACGGCTTATTTTTCGTGAATGATGCAACCTGTACTTCTTATAATTCTTATTTTGGGCTTCTTGGGCTTCTTCCGATAATAGTCCTATAGGTAGGGCCGCCTTTTCTATGATAACCTCGCCATACATCAGAACCTTGTGAACAGTTGCTGGCATGTGATACCAATTGTATTTTTGCACATACAATTCAGCGGTTTCGCGTGCGTATATTCCAAATTTGTTGGCGTGAATTGATGCACTGCTAGTAATCACCTGCAGGATTACACTAAACCTTTCAATTAATCTTATATCAATTCTTGGTATATCTGCAGTGACTTGAGGTTGTGAGAAGAATTTTGTAGCAGTGTTGCCGTCGTTACTAGTGCCCACACCTTGCTTCACAAAATCTACCCGAATACCCAATCTGTTCCTGAACTGCTCTTGAATTCTCTTTCTTGTAAAGGGTGGGCCATCTATTGGTCCGATTTTGAACAGCCTGTCGATAATGGCGCTGTCAACTTTAGCACCATAAGTTGTTGATTCTAGGTTAGTTCTAACCTTCCGCTGAACAAACATGGATCGGTTTTCTTTGGAACAACGGTTTGAAATACTGAAAACTTATTTTGAATGTGGTTCTGTCATGAGTGAAACATTGCGAAAAATGCGTACAAAATTTGGAAGAAATGCAGCGCTTACCGCGCGTGCAATTCGAAAGTTGGTGCATAAAGTTCGTGAAACTGGGATGCTGGTCGATGCCAGACGTGTGCCGCATACACGTCCGGTGTGTGCAGCAGAAGCAATCGCTGCTGTGACCGAAAGTGTTCGTCAAAACCCCAGAACATCGACTCGGCGCAGAAGTCAACAAGTCGGCATTTCACGAACCACTCTAAGGAGGATTTTGCACAGAGACCTCGGTATGTTTGCGTATAAAATCCAACTCGTTCAGGAATTGAAACCGAATGACCTTCCACAACGTTTACGCTTCGCTGAGTGGGCTTTAAATGAGTTGAACGATGACCCAAATTTCGCTCGAAAAATCATCTTTTCTGACGAAGCGCATTTTCACCTCGGCGGCTACGTCAACAAACAAAATTGCAGAATTTGGGGAACGGACAATCCACACGTTGTTGTCCAGGAGCCAATGCATCCAGCTCGAGTCACTGTGTGGTGCGGATTTTGGAGTGGTGGCGTGATTGGTCCTTTCTTTTTCGAAAATGCGGAAGGTCGCGCCGTGAATATCGATGGTGAACGTTATCGCGACATGATAACTGACTTCTTGTGGCAGGAATTGGAAGATATCGATCTCGATGAATTATGGTTTCAACAAGATAGCGCAACTTGTCATACCGCCGCGCGTAGCATCAACCTTCTGCGCACAAGATTCAACAACCGTGTGATTAGCCGTTTCGGCGATGTCCACTGGCCTGCTCGCAGCTGCTATTTGACGCCGCTGGACTTTTTCTGTGGGGTGCATTGAAGAGTAAAGTTTATGCCGACAATCCCCAAACAATTGATCACTTGAAACAGAATATTCGTGCTGAAATTGCCCAAATTGACCAGGAAACAGTGGACAAAGTGCTTGAAAATTGGTGTTCCATAGTTAATCGGAAGAAACACTGTAGCAAATAAAGCGAAATTCGTTGCAAAAAAATCAGCTTTTGTCTATTTAATGATCTACTCAAAATCGGACCAATAGATGGCCCACCCTTTATTATCTTTCATTTGTTTCTCTTCTAAGGTAGCAGCCGCCCATTTTTGAAATGGTATTCTGTAGGCAATATGTAAAAGACATTCCATAAATTTTATGCGCGCGTGTAATGTCGAAAGACCGAGCTGAAGACTGTTCCAATAGAGGTTTTTGACTAATGTTAGTCAAATTGTTCATTTCTTTCGGTGTAGCTGCACATATGTAACATCTTATTAATTTGATTACAATAAGTAAATATCGTAATAATATCCACGATCTCAAATTTTGCGTTGAATATAACCCATTTACAAACCCTACGAATGCCCATACGTTATCGTAGTATTGCGCTATGTTCGCATTCAAACACATTTTTCTCAGGCAAGCGCAGAAAAGCGCAGCTGAAATTAAAAGGGTCATTTATGGAAGCTTTAAAGATGTCCTTGGTACCATTCTCAGATGGTAGCTCCCCGTAGCTCCCTACTAAAACCCTTACTGAAGTTCGGTTTGTAGCAAGGAGTGCACTGTCCAAACTATTAATGATATTACAAAATCTATGTGATATTTAGCAATAATTTCTTCGGTTACATACAGTCTGATTACTATAACACCTAACATAATAATAACATTAAGAGTTGAATAATGATTTACAGAACAGGAATACTTCAAATGCTTGACAATAAAATGTACGAAATTTTCTGTTTGCGATTAGTCCAACTTTAGGCGACGATATTTCATATTAAATTGGCCGCAGTCAGGGACTAATTCTATTTCTCAGGTAGATTAACTATTTAACTGCCTAATAAGATCACAAATGTCAATGGATTCGATACTTTCCCAAAATGATTTTTTCCGCACCTGAACCACTGTGCGCCATAAGTTAGCCCTATCGTTCTAATTTACTTAATTTATCGTTCATATTATTACTCAACAACACTCATTCACCCATTCACGCACCAACGTACGACTACGCATTTTCCAAATTTAAACCGCATTTGATTATCGCTTTTTTGCTTTAATTATTTAACGATTTAATTAATACAATTAATATACGTTCTCAAAGGACAGTGTTCGTTTTATTTACCAAGCAAATAAATACGTGTTTTATTTTAGCTTAGTTTTAACCCTTTGCACTCTCCACGTTCACCTTCACCAAAATCTTATTAATGTTATTACGTAAGGGAGGTGTCAAGCTAGCCGCTCAATCAATTAATCAACAACCATCATTTTTTTATACAAATCAGACACCTTGCAATCAAAACACACCCTCACCCTTTAATCAATCAACCAATCACCCCAATCACACCCCCCGGTAATTAACAGCATGGAGTTTTTTCTACTACGTCTGTTGGAATCCTGTTCAAAAGATATGTTGAAGTTCTTATCGCTTCACCCCAAAATATTTTTGGTAAACCAGAGCCAAAAATTAATGATCTCGCCTTCTCCAATCGAGTTCTATTCCGTCGTTCGGCTTTTCCGTTCAGCTGTGGAGTATAAGCTATTGTTGTATCCATTACCATGCCTTTTCTTCGACACCAAGCAAGCATTTCATTATTTTTGTACTCTCCTCCATTATCACTTCTTATTTTTTATACTCTATGGTTTTTAAGTGCTTCCATTTCTTCTACATATTCTTTCAAGTATTCAAGTACTTAATTTTTGTTTTCCATTAGGTACACTATTGTATAATGCGTAAAATCGTCAAGTACTGTCAAAATGTATCTTTTTCCGTCCCAAGTTGGTGGATCTATGGGGCCTACTATGTCGGTATGTATTATCTCAAGTGGTCTTGTACCTCGTTTTCTTTCACTGTTAAACGGAAATCTAATTTGCTTAGATTTTAAACATACCTCGCATAGTGCTTGGAGATAATCACAATAGCGTTTATTTATGTCCAATCCAGTTACCATTTTACTGTCTATCATCCTTTCCAATTTTCTGACACTTATGTGTCCCAATTTTCTATGCCAGTCTTTTACTTTTTCTTCTTTACTTATTACTAACATACTTTCTTCACTTTTTTCTTGATATTTACAAAATAAAGAGAGTTCTTTCCTTTTTCACCTTCTAACACGGCTTTTTTCCTTTTTCACCTTCTAACACGGTTTTGTTGTCTTTTGTTATGTATACCTTATTTTTCCTAAATATAACCTCACCCCCTTTATCGGTAATTGCAGTTTTGGTACAAAAAGCACTTTTTCTAAAATACAAGCATGTTTCTATTAATCCTTTACCTTCAGCTTTCATTAATTCATTCCTTTTGGCCACACCAATTTCTGTATCTATATTTCCTAAATTTCTAAGTAAATCTCCATTATTCGCCATGTGCGCAGAAGAACCCGAGCCTATAACAAATATACCATCTTCCTTTTGTTTTGCTATTTTTATTTGTTTTGTAAGAAATGCTACTTTCCTATCTTCTTGTCTTGGTTTCCCATCTCTATAAACCTCTTTATTCCTAAAATAGCAATCTTTCTCTGTATGATTATCTTTTTTACATCTTGTACATGCTTCTTTCAAGGTACAACACTTGGCAAAATGACCACTTTTGCCACATCTGTAGCATTTCACTTCTTTGCTTGTTCCAGCAGTACCTTTTACTTTGCAAAATTTCTCAATATGTCCTGGTTTTTTACATTTAAAACAGATTTTCTCATTTGTACTAAATGCAACTGATCTTTCACTTTCATTCTTTTTGTCGATTGTTTCTTCTGCTATCAACCTAGATGTCAAATTTGTTAAGGTACGGTCCTGTGCAGGTGTCGATTCCCACCCTGTTCGAAAATGATTGTATGTTTCCGGCAATGTACTTAAAATTTTTGAAATTAACATCTCGTCATCAATTACCTGCTTCAATGCTCTTAATCGAAATGCTAAATTCTCTAATTTGCTTATGTGTAATGAGATGTCACTAACCTCTTCATTTTTGAAGTTAAAGAATTCTTGCAATAAAGCACATTTTTGCTGTTCATTATCCTTCTGGTAAACATTACATAGCTTCTTATACATTTCACCTGACGTTGCATAGTTTATTATATGCATTAGTACTTTCTTCTCAATTGTTGTTACTATAGCATTTTGAGTTTTAGCATCTTTCCTTTTCCAATCTGTTCTTTCTTGCTCACTAGCTAGATCCTCCAATTTCACATTTTCGGTTACAATTTCATACAACCCATGAGTTTTAAACAAAATTACAATCTGAAAGTTCCATATCCGAAATGATTCTGCGTCAAGTAGTTTCTGTATTTGCGTCGTTTCTTCATAACTTAGTTTTGTTGCCATGTTTCTTTATTTTTACTTTCACTGTTCAGTACTCACACAATACTACTTCTTTTTACTGTTTTCTTTTTTACTTTCACTATTTTCCAGTTCTTATTTTTTTAATCAGCATCTCCTAGGCCCATAACCTGTTCAGTTTTTATAGTTTTTATTTAGTGTGAGTAATTCTTCTACACTTTGTTATACATCTAAGGAAGAAAACATAACTTACATAACCCTATTTTGTAACCATGTTCTAACATAGCATAAAAATATATCTTATTAATCCTGGTGGCGCCCTCTAATGATTATCACTTTCCTTAACATTGCGCACCTCCAGTGTGTCTCATTGTACGATTTATTGAATTGGCTTAAATAACTAACACTAAACGCAATATTAGGCCTAGTGAGTACAACTAGGTACATTAGACTACCAATTAATCTCTGATACGGTACTTCGGCTGTGTTGGCTTGATTGTTTAGTTCTAAACTTAACTTACTTTCTATAGGAGTTTTAGCTACTTTTCAATCTAACATATTATAATCTTTCAACAGACGGTCTTTGTATTTCTCTTGACTTAATGCCAAAACAACCTGAACCTTATCAAAATCTACTTCCATACCTAGACATTCTTTTACTTTACCTAAATCTTTGATCTTGAATCTAGAGCTTAATTCTGTTTTCAAAAAACAAGTCTTCCTATCATCATTCGAAAATATAAAAAGTCATGAAAAGTCATCAACATATAACGTTACTATAGTATATAAATCGTTCTTTTGTTTTATGAAAACACAAGGTTCATATTTGGATCTTGTATACCCTAATTTCGAAAGAACATCATTGACTCTGTCATTCCAGGCTTTTGAAGATTGCTTAAGACCATATATAGCCTTATTTAACTTTAAAATTTTGTTTCTATCTTTATTGACAAGACCCTCAGGTATTTTCATAAACACGTCCTCATTAAGTAAACCGTTTAGGAATGCTGTTTTAACATCTAGATGAAAAATGTCTAATCCTAACTTTACTGATAAAGCAAACAATAACCTTAAGGTAGAGTGCCTTACTACAGGAGAAAAAGTCTCTTTATAGTCTATACCTTCTTTCTAAGTGAACCCTCTAGCAACTAAGCCAGCACGAAACTTCACTTTATTTTCACTAGTAACTTTCTTCTTAAACACCCACTTGCTGTCTACAATTGTGGCGTTCTCGGGAAAATTAACCAGTTCCCAGGCACTATTCTCTTCAAACGACCTTAATTCTCCATGCTGCTCCATCAGATCCAGATAGGGCTTCCTTGAGACTGGCTGGTTTGCTATTCACATTTACTACCTCAGTACTGATGTAGGACACAAAGTCCGCATGCAGCTTTGGTTTGCGTTGTCTCTCAGATCTTCTAACAATGTCAAGTACTTCCATCCTAATGTTGGGAATATAATCTTCCTTGCTTAAGATTTGTTGTTCAAAACTTTCATCATCAAGTGATGTATCAGTTGAGGAAACTGTTTCTGTCTCTTCCCCCACTGAATCTAACATATCTACCTGGTGAGCCTCTGTTTCAATGAGAATGTTAGGTTCCTTTATACTTTCCATTACAATGACATCCTTGCTAATTACCACTTTTCTTGTAATAGGACTGTACAATCTGTAACCCTTAGTTGTTTCGCACTAGCCTACCCAGGTAGCATACGGACGACATTGTCGTCATATTTTGGTGATATTTATGACGAATATGACCTTACATATGACGTCTTAATGACCAATAATTGACGTCAATTTGTCACAGCATAAAGGCGTCATATAATACCGTACAGATGACGTTATTTTAGAACGTACTAATGACGTTATATAAAGACGTCCCAGAAACGTCATTTCAGGGCATATATTTTATTGAAATGTATTCTTTAAACTTTCCAGTTATAACACGTCTATTTCTGTTTTAAGAGGGAAGTAGTTTGACGTATATTTGCTGTCCAATACTCTCCTAGCCCTTACCGCCCCCAATCCTCAGATGTTGTGGCGATTAGGGGTAGGAGAGTAAGTGGAAAATCATGATATACGCCAAAATATTTCCTCCTTGAAATAAACATCGACGCGTTTTACCAATTTTGGATATTATGAAGTTTCGGATAGATTGAGCCTGGAAAGTTTTAATGAATACAGACTATATAGCAAGCCCCCTTCGTAAAGAAACGAGAATTCTGAGTATGTATAATGTAGTATGAATTTTAGTTAATTGTATAGAAAGCAAAAATTATTACAAATAATAATTTATAAAATTTTAGTATTATATTAACAAAATAATGAACAATACAATCAAAATATATTACCTAGTGTGTATAAGTGTAATTTGTTTTCTAATTCTTAACTTCTCCCTCCCTCTTGAATTCTTTCTTCACTTCTTTTCTTTGGTCTTTTCCTTTTATTGTACTTCTCTTTTCTTTGGTCTGTTCGTCGTTTGTAAACAACAACTTCTTTTGTTGTGGTCTGCTTCTTTTCAACCCTGGTATTTTATATGACTTTTTATCTGACCTTTTTCGTCGACCATCCCATTCCGTCGTTTATAAACAAACTTCATTTCTTTTTTTTTTTCACGTCGTTATAGCAATTTGGAATTCTAGATTTTGAAATGTTTCAAGTGTATGTGTGTGGTATATATTTACAACGCTTTTCTATTTCTTAAAGAATGCTTTCTATAAAATTTACATCTTTTTTATTGGTAATTTTACTGATAGAGTATTACCACACTACAATAAACTTCAAGCCATGCACAATACAGATGGCGCTTGAGTAGAGAGAATTACTCGTAATCACGAAGTAAGCCGACCGACTACGGAGCGTCACACGTGTTTAATCATTTGAATATTGTAAAGTACAAAAAAAAAAAAAAAAACAAATATTTTACTCACCAATTTTTATTTATTATAAAATTCTTCTAGATTCATATTACAATGTTTAACAACTTCTATTTTACAATTCATGAATTAATGGATGTAGTGGTCCGGCTTCTCACGAATAGGTAATTCTTCGAAGGCATTTTGAACAGACTCTACAATTCTACGGTACATCTGACGCTTACCAACAAGATTCTTTCTGTTTGTATTTGATTTTTTCCATAATTTTTAAAATTATTAAATAGTACCTGCTTTAGATGTTCTTTGCTTCAATCGTTCAAGAGCATGCTTTAACCAAATTTTAATATAATCTTCTATTTGCTTCTCAGTAGCTCGTGAAGAACTTAATTTTACACCACCTGTAAAATAAAATAATAAATACAATAATTTAAGAACAACCATTTGTTTTTAAATGTCATAAAATTTAGAT
Organism: Chrysina gloriosa; assembly: GCA_038088585.1. Lineage (NCBI taxonomy): Eukaryota > Metazoa > Arthropoda > Insecta > Coleoptera > Scarabaeidae > Chrysina > Chrysina gloriosa. The sequence goes on from CM076089.1 coordinate 32,179,784, forward strand.
TTGGCAAAAAATACGTTTTCAATTTATAATGCATAAAAATACAATACGGCATAGTTGTACAAAAAATAATGTACAATTCTGCAAATTACAACCAATATTTAGAAGCAAAAAATGGCGTCTATTTTGTCAATTTACTTTGGATTGAACAGAATCTTAAAAACGAAAAAGAAGATATTTCTAAGTACATTATCATGTCTTCTGCTAATATTTCATATTTACAAAGCATCTATCATTTTGTCAAAGTGCTTCTTTTAAAGAGATAGTAAGATATTATAACATGCATTTTTATAATTCTATTTTTCTAGAAGTCACAAAACTTACCAACAATTGCAGTTCTTAAACGAAGGTCACAGAATGCATTTTCTTCTGAACGTTTACCATAAAAATTAAAGTTGCATGCAAGCGAGTCTGACAAAGTGCACTTTAAAATTCTGTTTGTTTCTGAAGCTACATCCCGACCTCCTAAGGTGGAAAAATAAGTACTCTAAAAATAAATTATTATTTCAGACATAATAGCAAATTATTCTTACATACCAGGCCATACAATTTATCTTTTTGATATATATAATTCTCCAAGATTTTCAGGTCATCATCACAATTTATTGGCAACTTTATAGGTAAATCATTAATAATATTTGTAGTAAGAGGAGCAAATTGTTTTTCTTTCAGTAATGTAATAATTTCATTATTTTGTTCCTTTGTTTTAAATAAAATGCTTAAAATTTGCTTTTCAAAGATCAAACCTTCACATCTAACAGAAGGAGTAGTAGACCTTGATGTCTCTGTAAAATTTATTTAGGTTCAGTAGGAACAAAATTAATATAATATACAAATATATACCATTAAGATCCAGGCCCACATTCATATGACTTGTTTGCGTTTCCACTAATGGATTTAACACTGATGGTGTATGTGGGATACACTTTTATATGACAAATTTGGAATTTCTGAAATTAAAATCAATATTCAATTATGCTTGTTAAATGTTAAATATAATACCTTCTGCTACACTAGGTATGCATTCATTTGGTTTTTTTGAAACGTGGTGGTCGCTCAATTATAGATTCAGGTTCTTCATCACTCGAGTATAAACATCGTGTTGGTATTCTTTTTCGCTTTCGTGGCAAGTAATCAGCACTTATATCACTTTGTAAATCAGATGTCACTTCCCATTGTTCGAACTTCTTCTGAGCTTTTTCAAAATCATCTACAATAAAATTTTGATAAATCACTCTCATGAGCAGAAACAAATTTAGTGATTAAAATTCAATGAACTACATTGGCATAAACTGGATGTTATCAACTCTACTAATAGCATTTCTACTTATGTACCTGTTCCATAAAGGCATTGTTGGATTTCATAGAGTTTCCAGCTTGAATCTACATCCGCAATTTTTACAATTCTATCAAATTGCCTTTGGTCTTTTACAGGAGGCCAAAAACTTGTCGTCTTCGTGGTGTTAACCACTACCTATTAACTACAACTACGCCTCCACCGTCACCTTCTTTAAATTCTATAAGATTATACATACCTATTAAACAAAGAACAATTCAATTTATTTCTAACAATGGCTATGCACTTTGATTATAAATGTTTAAATTTGGTGCTCCCAAACTCCGAATGTTGAAATAAAAAACAATTACTCGTGTCCTACGTACCGTACATCACAGAGCACCATCAGATACATACAACACAGTTTTAGCCACTTTGTAGTTTTAAAATGAATGCTACCGTATACTTTACCTGGAATATGTTTAACCACTACTGTGCAATGACCATATGCAATCGAATTTATACAATTTAACCAGTTATATGTAGATAATCTGTGAATGTAACGTACATTTGTACATACATTTCCTCCCGTTCTACACACCATAGATAATATACTTATGCTACACACTACGCTGACTGCGCTGTACTGCTGTCCACAATGCTGTCCAGCTGCTATCCACAATGCTGTCCACATACGCCACATTCACATAGAACCTCCAATGACAGTGTACAAAACATATCAAGTCTGCCATAATCATTTTGATGTTAAGGATTATTCGATAAATAAACAATTTAAAACAGCTGTGTCATCAGTATTATTACTTGAAAATTTTGATAAGCATAAGTGAAGTTTTACTTGATTGCTTTATCTAATGCGTCATTTTTATTAGACTGATCAAATTTAGGACTTCAAGGAAACTGAGACATGGAGCAAAATATTAAACAGAGTACACTGCATCATGAACATATGGAGACCTATTAAATACGTAAATATATAAATTCATATATTATTCTGTTTATGATGGACTTTTTTAATAAAGGATAAACAAGAAGGTACATGACGATTCCCCACTTTTAGAACCAATTCAATCTAGTAAGTTATTGTGTATGTGCATATAGCTGGATGGTAATTTCCCAATATATAAGTGGGTACTGTATCTATCAAGAACTTTTGTTATACAGTACCATTTTTATTCAAGGCTTCTTCAATGTTCACCTTTTTATGAGCTATTCCTACAATTTAAGAAACTTTAAACCCTTATCGGGAATAGCTTAAATGAAACCATCTCACATGTACTGTATTGTAAGAATACTTAAGTTCAATTACCAAAATACACATTTGTGATATGAAGTTTATTATTTATCTTTCAGCATCACAATCAGTTGCTAAAACATCATTCTTGGGAAGGCCACAAAAAACTCGTAAGTAAATTAATACAGCATGTGTAGGATTTTTACAACCAGAAACGAATTTCTATTGATATTAATATTTTAAATAGCTGTGGAATTATATTTGCCTCCTTGTTTTTCAGGAGGAATTTTAAGTACAGTACGTTGCACACGAGCATCCGAGTTAAGTCCCAGGAAGAAGAAAATGTATGCACAAATAAATAGCTTAAAAAGATCCTTAATAAAAAACCAAAAATTAACAAATAAGTGGCAAATGTCCTATAGAATGCCACGATGAATTTTATAACATTTGTAAAAAATGCATTCAACGAAAATAAATTTATATACTTAAATTAAACCAAAATTTACCCATTACCAATATTAAACAGCCCGCTCTTTTTATTTTAGTTGAGGCTTAACTTCGCAGGTGTAGCTGGAAACATTGTCCCCCTCTGCTAACTATATAGTTGTTGTTTTCGATGGTCTCTGCTGCTGACCACTGAGGAACTTGTGAAGCTGCGCAGAAAGCAATTACTTTCCGGTAGGATGCCATTTGCAAACTTCTAAAATTAAAAATCACTAATCATAGGCCCATCTGCCGTTTGAAAGATGAACTATAAGTGATCATGTGACCGTTACAAGTTGCTCTGATTTGCGTAAAATGTCTATAGAGTAAGTGGTCTCTGGTTCACGCCGTAAGATGGCGCCCATATTATATATAGCAATATCGTAAACAATCTGATACGCTGAGTAACTTCAGAGAGAAAAATTGAAGTAAATATCGATGGGAAGACTATGGAAAGTAGCGTGAGATCAGGACAATCATTTAAAATCGCTTTGTATCTACTTTACCAATGCGCACACATTTATTTATGAGTAGCGCTATAACTATATTGTACTGGTACACTATATTAATTTCAACGCGTCATCAAGACTTGCGCAAGTGCATAGTTGATGGTAACATGCTAACTTATCGTAACTAGAGCTTGGGAACATTTATATAACATAACGCTTGCTAAGGGCGCTAAATTCAAATTTAAAAATTACAGCTGACGTTTTCAATTACCGCGATTTTACAATTCCCCCATTTGACCCTACTTTTATTCCTTTTTACCTGGTTATGACACAATACTATCTACTATAATAATCATTGCAAGAAAAATTAAACACTAATATCACGCTAGAAGTAGCATTAATTTGCTAATATTCTGATATAACAAATGCAATAACTTTGAATATATATATCGGTCGGTAAACATGCTTTTTAACTCAAATCCATAAATGATTCCCATATACCACATCTAATAGCAATTATCATAGAAAAACGGAATTATATATACCACCAAAAATCTTAATATGTCTATGATCCGTGATCCCATTCGATTTGGAGTACGTCAGAGTATGTATGACCACAAATCACATACAAATAGATGTCCAACTCAATACAATCGAGATACGAGATACCCATGTTAATTTTTGCGGTCAGACGAAGGTAATCGGCAGAAGGGCGGCATTTAGTATATATAACCAACAATACAGCAGTGCACATCGGGAAATCTTGTATCTAATAGATATGTACACAACCAACAATACATCGTAGTATTTGTATTTGCCATATTTGGAAATTATTTTCTGGGACGGTTCTAAATGGGGTAATGTATATTTTTCCATTTTACTTTGAAAACTAGAAATTATTTTTTCCCCTTGTAGTACTAAGTTCTAATACAGACAAGATCTATTACGTATATCTTGTTTATATTAAAACTTTGAGATTGATGATGCATAAGAGAATAAATAATTTGTGGTTTTATAAACTAAGCCACAGTATGGAAAAATATTGCCCTATTTAGAACCAAGTGACAGACAACAAAATGAATAATAGGGCGTAGCATAAAGTGCAAAATACAAGTAATTTGTTTAATTAAAATATGCATGAGATAAAAACAAAAGTAAGCATAAAAATATAAACAATAAAAATAAAACAAAATGTAGCTTTTTGCAAAATAATTTAAAGTGGCCTTTTCTTTAACTGGTTAAACTTTATTGCAGCAGGTTTCTTCAGTTTGCTATTTTCTTCTTTCGATACTCGTAATATATTATTTAAAATAGAATTAACATCTTTTACTAGTTTATATAAAAATAAACTAGTCGTGAATGGAACCAATGTTGCAATAAGGGTTGTAGAATGTACAGAACATAGTAAAATATTATTCTGCAGTTGACATTGAACTTCTTGAAAAAGATATGGTATATTATATACACCTTGGTCAATCAGATTATTGACAATATTTTAACGGAGTTGATTATTTCCATGAATCCAGTGGTGGCATATATTAATCTTCTTGTCGAATAGCCTGAATTTGGTCTCAGTGTTATATTTCCTACAAAATGTACAATAGGAAGCCATTTGTCACCAATTCCTTTACTAAAAAATTTAGCCCGTTAATATCAAATATAAATAATAAAATCACAACTTGCCTGTTATGAATAAAACTAAAACAACTGCTCACACTGCAATTTCAACAAAGTAGAAACTAAACTGGAAATACTAAAATTTGCTACTAAACACATTGCCTATTTATATAAAAATACTTCGAAATCAAAACCAAAATAAAAAAAAACACAAATTCACTAAATAAAGTACTTCTCAAATCTTTAACACAAACAACACATAAACTATACAACACTAATGGAGTCCACAATATTCTCTACCACATTTACTTTACGCGAATGCTGTGCAAGTGCCACTACCACTTAAAATCAGCGCTGTAAACTAAACCACGAGAAATTAATGTTACTGTTTTCCCGTTCCCCTTACGTCTTCCGGTGAACCCCTCAGAAGCTGTCCTGACCTTGGCAATAGAGTTGCCATCTATTAGTATGTGATTTGTGTGTATGACGTAGCCGCAATATAGAAATAAAATAGGTGTGTACTTTTCAGAGTTGAGGTTAAGTGATTGGTGTGATTCAAGAACCAAATTACTGCAATTATGAAAGTGACAAATGAAAATAAATACGAAGGAAACAAAAAGAGAAGTGTTTTTGAAATGAGTATAAGCAGCCTTATATTTACCTTTGTAAAAAGGGTAAGTTGTTTTATTTACTTATTTTTAGGTACTATATACATACAGTACACATACCTTAAAATTGCGCGTATACCAATAAGAAATTGTGTCGATTATTTTCAAGAAATTTTTACGTATTTAATATCCAATATGGCATACGACGGAGGACGGTTACTCTTGTATTAGGCCGAGATTTTTACCTCCCACTGGCCCCTTGGTCATCCTATCGGCGGCCACGATCTCGCCCCTGGAAGTTGAGATTGATCCTGAGCATCCGATCACTGGTATTTTATTTACTAAGGTGTTTCGTGCGTGTTTGGGGTTGACGATAAATTGTTTATCAAACGCCGATAAGATCCTGCAGCCGCCGCACTTGAATCTTATGCGGAGGTCTGTCATGGTCAACTTCTCTAGGTTGCCTCTGGCGAGTTCGACCATATATTCGTCCAGGGGCACCGATATGACATACGAATATTATTCTAATACATTACAGAAGTTGTTTCAAAACTTGATACTTTCTTTAACGCCTCTTGGCCTAAAAATTGAATACTTCTCATTTACCTGCTTCTTTGACATATGTAGACGCAACAACAAAAACAACGTAAAGAAATTGATTTGACAAAAGTGGGGATATAGGTACGTAACGGGGGATCAATGAAGTATAAGCATAGAATATTGAGTTTTAGAGAAAGACACTCTGCATAGAAAACCTAACAAGATAGACGCAATCTTTTAACAAACAAGTAGAACCTCGGCCCTCTTATGTCTTGCAAGAAAACTACTGAACTAAGCGCGGGAATTTTGACTTTTTAACTTACTTCATCGTAATGTGCAAAATTGTTTTATTGAAAGAATTGACTTTGTAAAGGTTCATCCAATACAATGGATGGACTTTGCAAAATCAAATCTCTTTGCAAACTTTGGGAAATCGATAGGATAAGGGAATTGAGAGAGTGCGATACGAAAACAACTTGTAGGCATGTTATTTTTATTTTCGTTTATTATACACACGTTTTGCTTGATGGTATACAGCTGATGCGTTATCAGGTAAAGGACGTTCATCTTTACCAGTAATTATATTATTTATTCCTTTACAATAATTATATGTCACCAGTAAAATAAATTGCATTAAAATAGAATTTTGTATGTTCGTACTGTGCTCACATTCAATAAAATTGAAATATACATTTTGTTTCAAAATACGAGTAATATTTCTTATTAAATTCTTTGTTGTCGGGTAAGTTTTTAAAATATGTTTAATAATATTATATACAGTGAACATATTTTTCAATAACTCGTGATTGCAATACTGCAATCTTGAGGCAACAGCACCTCCATATTCCGCGCGCTCGGATAAACTCATTAAAGAAATCTTCCTCGCCTGGACGCTGAAGTACATTGTATCTGCATGCAACACAGTGGTTTATTCTACATTTTCTTTTACTATATATCCAGCAACATACGCAATCACTATTTCCTCAATTCCTCTATCAATTGCGAAATTATCTGGCAATTGTATACATAATTCTACAGGCCGTTCATCCTCTTCATTTGGGAGTTCCTATACCATAAAAAGTCAATAAACAAGTAATGTACCATTAAAAAAGACTTATATTAGACAGAAATTTGTTTAATGTTAATATTTGTGAACCATCCTCTTCGCAATTAGCCCCGATGGAATGTTTGGAAATTAAATTATTTACTAACACCGATTTATAAAATTGACCAAATGCAGAACATGTAGGATTTACGTAACGTGATCCTCTTTGTCTTATAGTACCAAAAAGTTTTCTAAAGGGTCCTGATTTAAGTTTCGGGGATTGAATGATGTAAAGCCTTTCCCTTGTAAAACATCACACAAAAGTATCATATTTTTCAATGACATTTGCCAATTGTTAAAAGTTGGTGGAATACTTCTGTTACCCTTTTGGTGGTCGATGGTGTGTAGGGTCCTTAAAGTGTTGATGGCACTATGCCAAAAAGTGACATGCACATTTTCAGGAGCAAGTAGATTTACTTTTGTTTTTAATTGTTTGCCACTTTTGTTAAAAGTTCCACTTCCATTGACAGTATCAAAGAGCTCAACAAAAATTTTAAAAAATCAGCCGTTTGTGTAGCATTCTTGTCCATTTTCAATATGCCCACTTCATACTCTACAATAGTTAAATATAAACACTTTTACATAATAAAATTTTGTAATTCTTACCAGTTTTAGCCATGAGATTTATAGTGGAAGCAACAGTGTGACTGAATATTTGTGTACATGTAGACACCTTCATTTTCTTCATTTTATTTTTATTTATATGTAGTTCTGTTAATTTTGGCATAGCTCTCAAATCTCCACTAAAACTGTCTAATTGCCTTGCCATATCAATATGTAGCCATCTTCCAGTTTGTTGGGCATTATTTATTTTATAGCCAATATCTTTTGTTAGTAACTTATTTCGCACTCCTTTTATTAAGTGTGGAAAATCATACAGTGTATAATTTGTTGATTTTCTATTTCGAAGATGTCATCATATAAGCCCTTATTATTTTTCAAATAGTGGCGTCTGGTTTCTTCTACCAGCTGTTTGATCGCTCGAACATTATTTGTGCCTTGATCACAAATAGTCCTACAACTTGGAGACCTGTTGCATTCACTGCCACAATAAGTTCTCTAAGGATTCTTGCAATTTCTGCAGCCTTCATTGCACTTTGAACGAAGTGATAGAGAACAGGTTGCTTCCATTTTCTGTTGACGCCTGGACATGGTCTGCAATATTCTCAAATCTGACATCTGCAAAGCTTTCAAAACCTTCAATTTGATCATTTGTCCTATTATATATTACTTGTGGCATTATACTCATTTCATCAAATATTATAAAACATACCCGATCCAAAGATTTCATTTGCTTGGCGACTTGTTTTAAACCATTGAAAGTAACAGTATTCATGCCAGCTTTTATGGGTATAGTATTTAATAAGTTCCCTAGTGTTTGTCTTGTTGGCAACGCAAATAATTGGGACAACAATTTATACCCACTTCCACATTGCTTATATAACGCTAGCGCAGTTATTTTGTCATCTGTGCTGAATCAGTAACCCTTACGATTTTTATCTGCACATTGGATTTGACTTTTAAAAAATTCTTGGTCACTTTGTTCAAATTTGTTGACACCTTCCGAAAGGCAATACTTGAAGCATAGCTAGTAGCTTCACGCAACCTTTTTCGGCATGACGCGTTTTTCTTGGTTAGAATCCTGATGCGTTTTTTCATGCAGGACTTTGTTTCTTTGGACATTGTTTTCTCTTTTGTCAGGTGTTCCGACACTTGGCTGACTGTGAAGTCTCTGCTGGTACTTTGTACTAAAAGCAAATGTTATATATCTATTCTTATAAACTTATATCAATACTAACTCGACACAGCTAATTCTTCTTGAGCATCTAGATTGGAACTTTGAGGTTGTGTAATATTGTGGTCTTGAGATATTACTAGAAGTAACATTTTTTGCATTAGTAGATTAAACTGAGTATGCAGTTTGAGAGTCCAAGAAAAATGAAAGCTCTTAATTAATACGCAATATTTTGGTTTTTAGTTGTAAACTTCATCAAGTGTAAACAAAATAAATTGGCTACTAACCAAACACATATATTAAGGGTAATTATAAACGAGGTTCCTGAAGGGATTCTGGATACTACAGAAACTATATATATATATATTTCACTTGTTTATAAAGTATACTAACTGAAATATATTATTCTGGAATAATGAAATTTGCTCCAGTGCCATGAGCTAATGCATCCAACAATCTCGTTTCTCTATCATATTCATTATATACTCTATACCTGGTGTAAATAATGTTGGAATTACACCGCGTTTTAAAGTATTGTTCGCCCCAAAACAATCCTCTGTAAAATGTTTTGAACACACTCGACAATGCTCATAAACGTGGTGATAAGAGAGCACTTTAAGCTTTGCATCATATTGTTCCAGCCAAATTTGAAAGAGTGCTTCATTTTTACTTGGGTTAGGAAACCTGTGACGTCCTGAAGTTTTACCGGGTTCACAGCGTAAAATAGCACAACGTGTCTTGCCCATTGCGATAAAACTACAACAAAAAGTTCAAACATAGTAAATTGCAATGCCATTTATCCACTACATTGTAGTACTACTGCTTAAGAGATGTAGAATGTACAAACTATCAAATTTTCTCACATTTTACTACAAAATTTGCTATTACAGATTGACAAAATATCCATTTAACATTGTTAAAACGGTCATATATGATCAATTAATAAATTTAATACTTACCAATAACAATACAAATAGGAACAGAGCACTAAAAAGTACTGATCGAATCAGATATAAAATACAATCCAATAAATAACGAACACCTAAATACACAACAAGACCAAAGAGAAATACGAAAAATGACTAATTAAATGTCCGAAATAATTTTGATATTGACGCATGCGTACCAGCCTAATGGAGAATATGTCCATCTGGTGCCATCTATTGAATTGGAAGAAAAGCTATGTTATTATGATTCCGTACCTCCCTATTTAGATTACGTACCGTGACACTCTGCGTCGGTACCTTTAATGTCCCGTTGCATGTTTAAATGACCTTGCGCCCGACCCGACAGCCTCCGGTTCCGCCCACTGGCTGGTATTTGCCTTGATCTACAGAGTGGATTCTTACGGAATTTCATAGTAATTGATTAACTAAAATTTGGTGGAGTTTAAATATTTTATTTAGCATATAAAGCAAATTATCTTTAAGAGAAGGATCAGTTTCAGGCTTTTTTCTGCGATATGTAAAATTTTTGTTTTTCCGAAACTGTGATTCTCAGAAATGAGGTGATTTGCGATAATGGAGGCTGTTTTTTGTAAATTAAGTAGTCTAATGTGCTTTTTAATACGTGTATTAAAATTTCTTCCAGTTAAAAGCTATCGATACCTTATTATTTTTTGAAATTATGTTGCCTATTTTTATTATGTACATTATGAAAAATAATACTTAGGAATCTATTATTGATGCGCCAGTGTTATTATTTTCAAGTTCTTTGATCTGGGATTAAGAAATTCCTTGTTGGCAAATTTTAAAAGATAATACATTCTTAGTCTCACGTAGAGCTTTATTAGATATTCTATTGGAAAATGTTTACAGGGATGTTCCACTTGTGGGATTTTACGTAGATATGCTACCAAAATATTGCTTACTTCGTAATTTTCCAGCATCGTTGGGATTTTGTTAATAAGCGCGTCTTGTAATTTAACAACATATGCAAAGAAATCGTCATGTGGCATGTACAATTGGCCATACGCTTTATGTTTAGAAAAGGATACATTGTCTCTGGAACAGTGTATATCAACGTTTCTTCCATATTATTCACAAATTTCGCATGTGTGCATAACCATACATTTTCGGTATAAATATCCGGTAATATACCGCAGTGCATTTGCTACAGGTAAATTTAGTTCTTTATTACAAATCGCGCTTTGCAATTGCTGATAATCTGTTGTAAATATTTTGACAGATTTATTTCTCGTACATCTTTCCAAATTTTGCTCATCTAAAGAATTCTGTATTTTATTCATTTTTGCCATAATTTCATCAAAATCTTCCGTGCAGTTTGCATTTGATGAATGATGTAAATAATTTGAACAAAATATTTTTTGAAACCTCTTACTATTTGTATAGGTGTAGGATTCATTCAATTTCCGATCTGTTGTCGAAATATACCAAATAAATTTTCGAGGGCATCTTGGTTAAATCTCATGATCAATACGTAATTAAAGTTAATGTGATTTAAACATCTCGATATCTGAAGTAAAGCATTTATGCTTATCAGCCACCCAGTAATGCACTTAATACTTTTTGTTACATTTTTGCCGTTACTGTTAACAATAACAACATTTTCAAGGAAATCAATCGTTGTTGTTAAAAATTCCTCTTAAAAATCGCTACCGGTGTACGCTTTTTATATCTATATTTAGAAATCTTTGTACTTGAATTAAAAATGTCAAACAATTTATTAAATCGGTCGATAAACTTAACTGTACCTGTGGCTTCCTGTGGTAAAATATTAAAGTCAATATATGTTGACAAACCTGCAGCCACTGTTGCACTAAATGTTTCAGCTGCTAATTTTACTTTCATTTTTTGAAAGGAACTTGGGTTAACGTGGGCATTTGATAACTTTGGCGCCGAGCGAAGATTTCTCTTACTGTCTTTATTGTAAAATGATACAATATGTTCCCACCTAGCAATGTCCTCATTATAATGAAAGTTGTATTTCATTAAATTATTTCTAATGGATTTTAGCAAGTGAGGAGGATCAAACATATAATATATCTTATTTTCATTTACATAAAAATGATTGTCTCGTGCTAATTTTCAGTCTTTTGATAAAGACGTGAAATTTGATGCCATGTCACTTATCAGTGCCATAAGCTTTAATCCAATTGAAAAACATCTTTCAATAGCATCTAAAATTATATTATAAAAAAGTAACCCAAGGGCTGTTTCCAATTTGAGAAGATTCTTCTTGCCATTATAACCATTACGCTGGTAGCGGCAGATGCTTTACGTTGCAGGCCTGTGTCATGAAATCCGACGATTTTGTCAGACTTTAAATTATAATACAGATTTGCTTTCATAGACATCTCATCTACGGAAATATTGCAAAATTTTTCTCGTTCTTGATATGTACTAACTTTTATCTTGATGCTGTCAAAAATAAATCTGTGAATTCCTGGTGTATACTGCCAAGATTCTGTTATTCTACTTAGACATCTAGGAGAAGGCAAAGTAATAACATTGGAGAGAAATTCATATACTTTAGGACCTAAAAAGTATATTGTTAAGGCAAATCTCTTAAAGTCGGAAGGGAATCTGTTTCCTTTTGACTTTGCTTTTAACGTTGTATGGAGTATGGACTATTTTCGCTAAAGATGGTGGTAAAGAACGTGAGCATAATGTATGGAAATTGTGTAACAGTTACATTATCCATACTTGATTTGTGTGTCGCTAATTTCTTTAAACGTTTATTCTCTGAGTTCTTTTAAAGTGTCTTTCAGTCGGCGTTTTCTGGGAGTATATGACGACAAATCTAAACTTTTCTGGGTGCTGCTAGTTTCGCTTGACAAATTTTCTGAATGATTTTCAGAAATAATTATTGCTGAACATGGTAAGCCTACAGACGGTTCACTAATTGATGCTGAAACTTGTGATGAACTAGAAATCACTCAGTATCAGAAGAAAGTGCAGCTGCAGGTATGGAAAGTTTAGTTCTCTTTCTTGGCGAATCCGCGATTCTATCTGTTGGAACTTTTCCTTTATTTGTAAATAATGGTGGAGGATTCGGTATGTCAAATAATGTGGGAACTGCTATTGCAAGAAGCCTATTTTTTAAATGGCTTGTGAACATTCAACTTTCAAAATGCGTGCTGTATAGCCTGCAGTTTCTGTACAAATAGTTTGCGTCCTTGTTAACGAGATCTTCTCTTCTGCTGTTCACAACCCACCGTTTGGCTCTGCAAAGAATGGACAAGAATGTATAGAAAATGACGTATTTTTGCAGCAACCTACACTACCGTCCATAAGTTTGGAAGCAAGGTGAAATTCCTTTAAAATTATACAACTGTTACGCATATCGTGAAATCGTTAATCCCTATTGTAAATTATTCTATGCAATTATAAAATCGTTACTCATAATCCGTAAATTCCAAACATTTAGGTACAAATTTCACCCGAATACGTTTTATTGCTCTTTTCCAAGAGTACAGCTATTATTTGGCGATGATGAGTAGGACACCTGCAGTAATTGCTTTCGGTCAAACGGTTTAGTATTACTTCAGTAATCGTTGAGTGCGTGTGGTAGAAGTATTAAAACTTTTGTGTCGTATCGGTTTCCTTTGCGGAATTAGTGTTTTGAATTCAGTGCGGAATTAAAACAATTTGGTGAAGTACTGAGCGTAAAAATGCCAAAACGCAAACAGTTGACTGCAGAACAACGTTGTACGATTTGTACTCTCCGCGGCGAAGGATATACCGAAAGAGAAATTTCACAACGGTTGGGAATTTCACCGAAGGGTGTGCATTATACCTTGGCCCGGAGAAGAGAGACCGGGCAAAATGTTGATAGGAGACGAAGTGGGCGGCCACGGGTGACTTCTGCAGCTGATGACAGATTCATTGTAACAACTTCTAAATGAGATCGACGTCTAACAGCACCGGACATCGCATCGCGCGTCAATACGCAACGAGAAACAAATGTTTCTGTTACCACCGTCAAGAGACGGTTATTGGCAGCTGGTTTAAGGGGGTGCGTCGGCCGCAAAAAACCGTTTTTGAAACATGTGCATAAGCAGAAAAAGGCTAACTTGGGCAAGAGAACATGCAAACTGGTCACTGGAGGATTGGAAGACAGTGTTATGGACCGACGAATCTAAATTTGAACTATTCGGTACGAAACGGAGAGTTTTTGTTCGTCGGCGACCCGGGGAAAGAGTCAGTGAGGCCTGTTTAGTGCCGTCTGTTAAACACGGAGGTGGTAGTGTTATGGTTTGGGGTTGTTTTGCTGGAAGAACGACGGGTGATTTAGTAAAAATTAGTGGTACAATGCGGAAAGAAGAGTATTTGAATATTCTGCAGAATCATGGTTTTCCGTCTGGAAGCCGTCTTGTTGGCGAGCCGTTTGTGTTTCAGCAAGATAATGACCCCAAACATACGGCTCGAATCTGCAAGAACTTTTAGAGGAGAAAGCAGCATTAAATCAACTAAAGTTAATGGTTTGGCCTCCTCAAAGTCGGGATTTGTCCCCTATTGAGCTCTTGTGGGATGAACTTGATCGAAGGGCTAGACAGCAACAGCCTCAAAACACCCAACAGCTATGGGAATATTTACGGACCGCATGGCAACAAATTGACGAGAACTGCCTTGAAAAATTGCTTCGAAGAATGCCAAAAATTTGTGGAGCAGTTATTAAAGCTAAAGGTGGTCATATAGACGAAAATACACTTACTACCTAATATATTATTATATTTTTGAATAAATTTACTGTTTATGGATGATAGTGACGTATGTTACATACATTCATTAATAATCACAATAAAAATTTACTTTATCTGTTTTTTTGTAAAATCCGTTGTTGGCGTCGCTGCTTCCAAACTTTTGGACGGTAGTGTACATAACTTTTGACAGGTTTCCACATTTAATAAGATTTATGTCTACTAAAATATGTGTAGTAACGTATATTTACCTATAGGGTTTTCAAATAGGCAACCGACTTTCGTCATTCATAGTTATGACGTCTCATTCTAACATTGATGCTAAATCACACACGCAATATGTGTTATAGATGATAGTAATAGTAGTAAACATAGTAGTAGTGCTTGATTTAGCATGGAAATTACGACAAGTTAATGTAAAATATAAATTGGAATAAAAGAAAATAATATATAAATAATAACTAAGACAATGTATAAACGGAATTGTGAGAAACCAAAATACAAATATAGATATAACACAATTAGCATGCAGAAACGAGACACTGAATCACTAGCTAAACTCATGTGTCAAGACACAGGAGAGAAATAGGATCTATAGTTTCAAAATTTAGTCCTCAAGGTTTAAAATGTTGAACAGCATTAACACATAAATGCTATGCCAATGTATTCAATACGTAGCATCAAATAACATAATTATATAAGTAGACATTAATTATATATCACTTCCATTGAATTCTAATTCGTCTGAGCTGTCATTTAGACTGATAATAAATGATGCTACATCTCTCTGGTCGAATCCAATCTTACGATTCCACAACATATCAATTTCTTTCTTCACATTGTCTATGCTATTAGCTCTTTGGTTTGGTGAAACTTGTTGTAAAGCTTCCTCCTATATATGAAGGCTTGTTCGAATAGATTTTCCATCTCTACCAATATGTTGATTATAATAATTTTTACAACTCGATATTCATACATTTGATAAATAGTGGTTCTTATTGCGACCGGTATAACATCATCAACTGCAGCTACTGTTTTCGTGTCTGAGCACTTACGTTTAGGTGACCTAAGTGATTTGTTGTTTTTCATAGATTGGCATATAGTAAAAACAATGCTGAGGTTAACATTACCCATCGCAGCAACAAGCTAAAATTGTAAAATCTTAACTAAAATAGTGTATCACTCAAAGTCAGTTATATTACCTCTTTTACAGCTGTTAAGAAGAGTGCCTTCAACACGTTCTCGTTCACAAAAGCGTATCATCTAAGCGATACATTCTTTCATCTGCCAACTCAAGGGTTTAGCCATTTTTAGTCGCAGAATTATAAACGATGATAACTATTTCTTATAAAAAGAACAGCTTTCGAAAGCGATTGACAAAATAAATAGCGAAAACCGAAGAAATTTACCAAACTGTCAATCAAAACAATAACCCGTAATGTCAAAAGCGCTGGAGGACGTTGCAACGTAGAGAAGTACAAAAACATATGAAAACGAATGTCACTAAATTGTTCATACTAATTTTATTTTTTTGATTCAAATTCTTGTGGTACGAGTTTTACGTCACACATGACGAAAGTCGGCTGCTAGTTTGGATAACGTTTAGCAACGTCAAGGGGGAAGCGGAAGAAACTTAATTCTTTATTGTATTATGATTGGTAGTGCAGTTGACAGCGGAGCACCAATCACCACCTTTTATCGAATTCATTTCATTAACTGTTAAGCTACGGATACCAAACATGGGTAAAGAAGTACACGCTCAAAATATTAAGTTCACTAAATTATTTTATCGTAACCGTAGCTATAAATAACACACCAATACTGCACGTTCGAGTTTAATAACTTGCATTCGGTACTACAGTTACATGCTAAAGGGCGTGGCCTGCGTATCGGAGTCGATCCCAGTTGAGTGTTACCGAACTCTCAGTGTCGCTTCTGTATAAATCAATATTCTGTGATATAAGGTTAACTTGAACGCTGACGCTACAGTAAAAAAATGAGACACTGCTGCTAGAAAAGAATGAATATAGTGAAAGATATGGCTATCTTTGTTGTACTCATTCAAACATATGTAAGATAATCTCACATGGCGCGATAATCTGAAATAACGCCACAACAGGTAAAGCGACAATGAAAACAAATACAATGCAGATAAATATATAAATGACACCACGTAATGTATAAAAATTATTCCATAAAAACATAAACTATTTACAAAATAACATAAGAAAGTAGACCATTCCTACAAACAATAGACATAAGATATAGGTATAGGTAAAATATTAAAAACCTGCATACTAACTACATGAATACATTGCTTTCTCTAATTATCTGGTTGCAATAAGAAACAAAAATTAAAAAAACATTTAATTTAGCTATATATAAACTATTTCTTAGTACTAATGCTATATGTGGTAGAATAAAATAGTTTTGTGTAACTTATATCTTATATTCGCCTTGTTGCCTAATATTTGTAAAGATTTTTGCTTTGCATGCGTTTGAATTCTTACATCCGCATATGTACTGCTGACAAATTTTATGATTTGTATTTCATGCAAATCTTCTGAAATATCAACAACTGGATGTGAAGGATAAAATAATGTTTTTATTTCAAGTATGAATTGCTGTTAAACTAAATTCATAATCCTTTTTTAAAATAAGGGTCTTTGCATGTGTCCCATAGTAACTCCCGCTCTGAATGCTTTCTCTGAAAATTTGATGATTTCGAAAATAACCATATCGTAAATATCTAGATTGTTCAATTTTCAATGTTTTTGAAATGACCAATATCGAGGTTAGATATTGGACTGATAATTAATTAAAAATAATTGCCTGCGAAATTTGATATTTCGAGAAGGAGTCCATTCATTTTTACAACCATATGCACTACAGTGTTTAGCCATTTTCACTATTAAACTATAAATATTGCTAAAATACCAAATCCTAGTCTGATATAGGCATATAATTGTCAATGAGCGAAAAGAAGATAGACCTTCCCTACGTATATATCTGCACTCTTCCAACACAGAGGACACGCTTTTCGTTGCATAGACACATTAACGTGCACGTTCTATTACTATATCTATTTCAATGCGGGGGATACACGCGAAAACCTGACGAAATTCAGCGAAATTGACAACTTTATCCACAGTTACCCACACAATGCTAAAAAGTTATCCGATGAGATAGATAGATGTATATCTATTTCACACAGCAAGATTTGAAGGTTTCAAAGAGGGCGCTAGATATTAACTAGCCGCGAAATTTAAAATTATTGGGGGAATTTTAAATTAATGTTGAATGTGTGGGTTTGAAGGTAAGACTCACTAAGTTACATAATTATTAACATGCAAATACTTGCTAGCATTGATTTCACAAGTATTTACGTGTTAATAATTTAGTTCGGTAACTTAGTGGGCAAGAAAAATTAATTACAGTTAAAGTTTATATAGAACACTAAAAACAATATAAAAGAAAAGAAAATGTAATTAGAGTATCGTTTTACGTTAAAAAATAGAGAATATTAATTAAATCAAAGATATAGTAAGTCCAGGAATGAAATAATTAAACGCTCAAAACAAAATAGCTTTCTTCTGAATGTTTGCTACTTACAAATTTTGTAATTTAAAAAAGAATTTAAAAGTTGGGGTCGGATACTAGTTAAACTGCTACTTCATGTTCTACATATTAAAGTTATTTCTTTAATATGGTATAATATGGCTTTAATGGAGTGCATCCAGCCAATTTATGATGGTGGTTTCCAACATGTCTGTCCTTTGCTGCAGACAGAATTCCACATATCGACTTTGGAAATGGTTGTCTTCCAAAAGTCCTTCCAAAAGAGTGGCTTCCCGTCTGGTGGTAGTCAGGCACTTCCATTAAAGCTATAAAACAGCTCGTCAATATCACGGATGAGAGCAGCAGTCCCCAGTGCGTTGTGATAACTGTCCTGAAAATTGAAAGTTTAAAAAATTACAGATAGTATGATAGTATTATTCATAGGAAGTGATTCTATTGTATTCAACAATTTTATTGGGCAGTGTTCAAAATAGGCGTATAGGGGAAAATATATGTAGCACTGAAAGTACTGCTAATAATAATAAGTGAAAGATCCAAAATCTTCCTTTCTTCTTGAAGTGGCTTAGGTGCTGCAATGCGATAGAGCTTCTTGCTCGTATGTGGAAGAATCAAAAAGTCGATGCATGATCTTAAATTCTGCGTCATTTTGGCGTCCAAAATAACATATTTCATTATTATTACGTACTAGCAGATACCCGTCGAGTTTTGAGTTTTTTAGGTAGGTGTGTAAACATAAAGATTTTTCGACATTCCAACTCTGGAGCAAGCAACATATAATTGGCCGTGCGAAAAACAGGAATTTCCTAAGTTCAAACCAGCAACACTTACCAACTTGTTCCGTTGCACAATTTCGGTGGGTCTAACAATAATAAGTTGCGAATGAGCATCAACGATGAACCAACTTTTAAAGTTAAAATATGTGGTGGTATTCCAGATGGTTCCAAAGAGTTAAGAAACTATCAGAAAGTTGACAGCTTGTTCCTCATCTATAACTGTCTCAATTGATTTGTACGTCACAACTTCACCGGGTAGCTTGAATTAAATTTGATGATTTATTTTGTTGACGTCATCATTCTTCGGAGCCAAAATTACTCGTTTTTACTGTCTATGAGATTTTTAATATTTTCTAATTCGATTATTTGACATGGTCGACGCGATAACCACAAATGATAAAACTTTCTGATGACAGTGACAGATCAATGTTTTTGTGTTGACAGTCTGTAGTCAGAAAAATTATTGTATGGGAAAAGTCGAAAATCCACTTCATGAATGGACCCAATGCATTTTTAGTGGTCTAAAGTCATCCTCGCGTTATTGCCTTTCTAATGAAACCGGTTTGGGGTACATCGGTTGGATAGTTCCGAAGTCTATAACGGACATAGAAACATTTTTTGTATTTTATATATATTACTTATAATTCCCAAATTGACAGTTAAATGGGTGAGTGGAAAAATAGTAGAACACCAAAAAATAATTTTTAGATAGTATACCAATAAAAAGATGTAAATTTTATAGAAAGCATTCTTTAAGAAATAGAAAAGCGTTGTAAATATATACCACACACGTACACTTGAAACATTTCAAGATCTAGAATTCCAAATTGCTATAACGACGTGCCGAAAAAAAGGAAGGAATGAAATTGGTTTATGAACGACGGAATGGGATGGTCGACGAAAAAAGTTATAAATAAATATCAGGGTTGAAAAGAAGCAGACCACATCAAAAAGAAGTTGTTGTTTACAAACGACGAACAGACCAAAAGAAAATAGAAGTACAATAAAAGGAAAAGACCAAAGAAAAGAAGTGAAGAAAGATTTCAAGAGAGAGAGAGAGAAGTTAAGAATTAGAAAACAAATTACACTTATACACACACTAGGTAATATATTTTGATTATATTGTTCATTATTTTGTTAATATAATACTAACATTTTATAAATATTATTTGTAATAATTTTTGCTTTCTATAATATTAACTAAATTCTCAGTACAATATACATATATATAGTAGTAGTTTTTTGTAGAATACCCCATAGTTTTCTTAAGGTAGCGAGATCTATTTCGCCTTCTTCTTCCCATTCGTTAATTTGTTCAGTAAAACCTGCTTTAGAAAAGCAGTTTTTGATTGTTTTCTGAGAAACATTCTCACTCCACTCCACTTTAGCGACTTCGGTTATACACTCTTCAACGGTAATCAATTTTTGATTTAGCGTATAAAATAGGGCTTCCCCGGTATATATATATTATTATATAGAGTGTTACTATTTTACAGAATCACTATATGCAGGGTTTTTACTTGAAATTTCATTAAAATATTCTAGGGTTTGAAAAAATTGCCCTATAAAGAGTTTTTCACTATATAGAGTTTCACTATAAACAGAGTCGGTTGTATATATATACATATATATATATTTGTTCATTAACTATATCCAGCTATTTGCTTCATTTAAGGTTATGTATACAAATCAATACGTACCTCTTAAAATTCCTCGGAAAGTAGCACATCTTTGCAACTTCCATACTGATCGTCGCACACAAAAACATTTGTCCCTCATTTCGACGATGAAAAAGACAACGTACACTGACGCTGATCCAACGCCAGTGTATTAATAGTAGTAAATACGATTTCCTACGAGTGTGGTCGATTCTTAACGAATCTCGGCAATTATCGCGCCAACTGCCAAAACTTGGATTTATGCTGGAAAAATAGGAGCATATTATCTTTATAATTAGGTAAATAAAGATAACTATAGCGAATAACTGTTGGTATTTACTTGATCATTTTATCTGTGTTGTGTTAAGGAAAAAATTAGCAGCGCTGCCAACTTATTTTTGGTCTATCAAAACAAGTCGTAAAGTCTTTTCTCGCTTTTTCGATTGAGAAAGCCGGATGGTCAAGAGATAGAAAACGAGTGTTGGCGTGACTGTTTATTCTGATTTTCTGTAATTAAGAGGAAAATAATTGTGAATCCCGTTGTTGTAAGTAATACAATAAGCTTCTGTTTGCAATTATTGCTTTTTGTGCTACGCTTCCTACTTTCTTATATATTTTTACTATCCGGTAATTGGTAGACATAACCTCTAACTCAGTAGGGAGGTCCTGTTTTACCATGGATTCTTCCCCTTCGGGGAGAAATCCCCAGATCCCAATGTCGTTCCTCCTTTACTATTATCTCCTAATACGGCAAACAGAATTGAGGAACTAATTATTGCTTCCCAAAATAAAACTCAAAACAGTATTTTGGATGAAATGGATATGGACAGCTGCAGTAGAATTCCAGCTACGGATCAAGGAGCATCTTCTCAAGGTGAGCGAAGTAGTATCATAATAAATTCATACAATCAACATTCTAAGGGACCATTCGAAGTGTATGTACAATATCAATACTCAGAAGAAAATAGAGGAATAGGATCTATTCACCCAATGACTATGGGTAAGATCTTGAGCCAATGTAATATTCCAGGCATTAAATCTATTGCAAGAAAAGGTCGTAATAGGATTTCTATTTTATTTAGTTGTGCCAAAAATGCAAATAATCTTTTGGTACACCCAGAGATTAGTAAAAGGAACCTAAATGCATTCATCCCTTCGCACTTAGTTTCTTGTCAAGGCATTATCCGAGGTGTACACACTGCAATAGAGGAAAGGGAGATTATAGAAAATATACATGCTCCCACCAAGATTTTGAAGGTAAGGAGACTTAATAGAAGGGTTGTAACTGAAGATCAGGTCCACTATAAACCAACCGGAACAGTGGTTATAACATTTGAGGGCACGACATTGCCAAAAAGGGTTTACTTATATTATAATTCTGTGGAGGTGGAGATGTATAGACACCCAGTCACTCAATGTTTTAAGTGTCTTCACTATGGACATACTGCAAAACAATGCAAGGGGAAAGAAATATGTAGTTCTTGCGCCGGTGATCATTCCAAACTACAATGTAAAAACACAAAGATGAACTGTTTTTATTGTAAAGAAGAGCACAGTGCTCTGGATAAAACATGTCCAGAATTCTCTAGACAAAAGCAAATCAAAGAAACAATGGCCTTCCAAAATATGTCATACTATGAAGCTTCCTTGTTGATTAAAAGACCAAATGTAAACGTTGTTGAAACACACCATTTCCCTACCCTGAAGAGGACTGAGCCGCATATTGAGGCGAGTACTTCTCACAATACGTTTCGAAAATCATTCTCGCAGGTGTTATCTCCGAAACGCAGAAAACCTGACACTCCAAAGAATATAGATTGGTCTCAACATAACAAGAATTTAATGTACCAAAATGGAAATATTAATTTTCCTTCTACTTCACCTGTTTTCCTATTTGGGGAAACAAGGATTCCTCCACTGAGGGTTCACAGGATCCAATAAATTCATCTTTGACCCAGCTAAATTCAGTAAAAAACGCAATACAAGAGTCACTAAAAGATCATCCTATGGTAATCCCAATTACCAGTATGTTAGAATCTATAATAAACTTATTTAATTCGATACTTCCTCTACAGTCTTAATCTGATTATATTAGCATTTCTTTATGTACTGGAATTATACATCTGCCACAAATCCAGCATATTTACTTCCACAAATTGCAGTTTTCAAGGTGTTACAATGGAATATTAGATCTGTTAATAGTAATAAATGTGATTTGATCTGGCTTTTGAGAGAAATGCAGATTAGTGTGGCGTGTCTTAGTGAAACCTGGTTGAGCGAAGAATATCCATGTTATATTTCCAACTATAACATTGAGAGAGATGATAGATTAGATGGCAAAGGGGGATCGGCAATTTTAATTAGGAAAGATATTCCGTATGTTAGAGTAAAGGTACCCTACAACGCCGAGGAATGGCAGGTGACTATAATCCGCTTAAACCAATTCCATATTGCCAGCATCTATATTCCTCCCAATAGTAATATTAGTATCAGGGAAATTCGAAGATGCTTGTCCAAAATTCCAGCTCCATTCATGCTGTGTGGGGACTTCAACGCTTTACATACTGTCTGGGGAAATGAAAAATAATAGGGTAGGGGATATTTTAAAAGACATAGTGGATGATTTAGAGCTGAACATAATTAATGATGAACAGCCAACTAGAATGGCATCTCCACATCAAATTGCCCACATAATAGATTTGACTATGTGCACCCCAGATCTAAACTTTATAGCTACATGGGAAATGCTAAAGGATACCCATGGCAGTGATCATTACCCTATTATAATAGATTTGTCGCTTAACAAGGATGGGCGGTTACCTGCGAATAGACGCAAATACAATATTACCGAAAACAACTGGCCCCCTTTCAGTAATTATATCAGTAAAAGGATAGTTAATATGTCAGAAGGCGACGAGAGTCCTGAGGTGTTCCTACAGGAGGTTCTCCAAACTGCAGGGGAGAAATTTTCACAACCCAATAATAGCAATCAGTACAAATCTTCCCCTCCATGGTGGGACAATGAATGCTCTCAACTCATCAAAGAGAGAAGATCAGCTATACGTAAATATAAAGAAAATTGTAGCATGGAATTTTACTTGGAAGCTAAGAGGAAGATAGCAATAACTAAAAGGAAGTTAAAACAGAAAAAGAAAATGAGCTTTATCGAATTCTGCTCCTCAATAAATAGGGATACTCCTATTACTGAGGTCTGGAAAAAGTTAAAAGATTCAGTAACATATTCCAACCAGCTCGTTGTCTACCACTAGACATGGATTGGATTGAACCTCTGCTCACTATGATAGCTCCATCTTCAGTTACTGGTTCATTGCTCGAATTAGGTATTGAGTATTCAAACAATCAAGTCTTAAGTGCAGGATTTACATGGCAGGAATTGGCTAATAGTTTATCTAATAGAAAGAACTCGCTCCCCGGACCAGACAATATAAGCTACAAAATGCTTCAGGAACTTCCCTATAACGCTCAGGCGCTGCTATTATGGGTGTTTAATCTTTTTCTGAATTCAAGAAAAATTCCCCTATCATGGAAGGAGTGCTATATTATACCTATCCTTAAACCCAGTAAACCTTCCTGCCTAGCAACGTCATATAGGCCGATTGCGTTATCTTCATGTCTGATTAAAACCCTCGAATCTGTAATTAAAAATCGGTTGGATTGGTGGCTAGAACATAACAGGATTATTCCGGACTCCCAATATGGGTTTAGAAAGGGCAAATCGACTCAGGACAGCGTAGCGACTCTAATAACAGATATATATAAAGCGTTTGGTAATAAGGAATATGTAGTTGCGTGCTTCCTCGACATTACCGGGGCTTATGACAATGTTGATTGGTTAACTCTCCAAAAAGCATTAGTTTCGGCTAATATCCCGAAGAACTTAACAGAACTAATTATGGATGTCGTCACAGACCGTCCTCTTAGGATGAAGTACAGGAGTTATATTTCGGACCCCAGACACTCCACTAAAGGTCTGCCTCAAGGATCCTCTCTAAGTCCGGTCTTATTTTCATTATACACCAGTACTATGGGGAATAGCTTAACCAGTGATTGTAGCATATTGCAATATGCAGATGATACTGTGTTGTATGTAAATGGAAAAGACCTTTCAAATGCAATAGATAAACTTAATAGTAACCTACAATTATTACAGCAATGGTTAGAGGATCATAACTTCTCTATAAGCATTGAGAAAACCAAAGCAGTGATTTTCACCAGGAGGCAATTACCAGATCCCATACCGCTGATTCTTATCAAAGATGATAATATTAGAATTTCATGGGAAGTAAAATTCTTAGGTATTACATTGGATCGAAAACTGAATTTCAAATCGGAGGTGAATAATATAGTTAAAAGATCTACCAAAGGTTTATACGTTTTACAGTCTCTCAGAAGAACTTGGTGGGGTGCACAACCGTCATGTCTCTTACTATTATATAGGGCAATGATTCGATCACATATTGATTACAGTGGCCCCTTAATCTTTCCTCTGTCTAAAACTCTTTCAACCAAATTAGACAGAATTCAGTTTCGAGCTCTTAGAATTGCCTTGGGAGCGATACGCTCTACTCCAACAGATGCATTATTAATAGAAGCCTGCGAACAACCTCTAAAAATAAGATATGAAGAGCTTGCCTACAAGCTAGTACTTAAATCCATAAGCTTAGAGAACAAATTAAAACACAACTTGTCTCAGATATATTTAAACTCGAACTTAATCACCAAAAATATTTGGAGGAAATTGCCCCTGCCAACCTTAATTAAATCCTATGTCGATAGCAGGGATCATAGAAACCGACTAAAAGTAACTACAATTCTTCCATGCTTTCTTTGTAGTTTTTATGCTCAAAATAACCAAATTCCCGTCATTCTCAATATTAACGTAAAGTATAATTTATCAAACATTCCCATCCAGCTAGTAAATGGTGTATTTAGTGAAATGGTAGCATCCAGATGGCCATCATTTCATTTGATTTACACGGATGCGTCCAAATTGGCTCTAACTAACTGCGTAGGCATTGGCATATATGCACCATCTTCTAATCAGGAAATATCTATCAGGTTATACGACGACCATAATATAACTAGAGCGGAGTCGATCGCCATTTTGGAAGCTTTAAAAATTATTCAACGGCTAAATCTCAAAAATCCCTCATCATATCTGACTCTCAAAGTGCTCTCTACGCCATCAAAAAATCTGGGATAAATAGTAGATCTGACTGGATAACATTGGAGATTAAGAAAATGTTCTTACAACTGTCAAGTTCTCTGTTTGACATTGAATTTTTATGGGTACCAGGGCATAAAGGAATAGTAGGCAACGAGAAAGCAGATGAACTGGTAAACAGGGGGCTAGATTAGATCAAATATCTGTCTCTTACAGGGTTCATTTCAGAGATGTTTTACATATCTTCCAAGAGCCACTTTTGCAGAAATGGCAATCGCAATGGGATCAAGTTAGCCAAGTTAAAGGGAAATACTATCGCCAGATTGTAAGCAAGATCCCAAATAAACCCTGGTTTAAGGACCTAATTCTTAATCGAAGAAGTATCGTCACTATATGTCGACTCCGATTTAATCATTGTCTTTCATTTGCTCATCTAAATAAGATCAATATCCTGGATTCCCCCAATTGTAACTGCGGGGTGATAGGCGACTTGAATCACATTTTCTTTGTCTGTAGAATAAACCTAATTCACTGCAACGAATTTTGTTCTCGACTCATCGCGATAGGGATGCCTTCGCCTTTTGCTTTTCCCTATCTTCTGATAAATCCCTCACTGGAGCTTATTAAAGCAATAATGAACTTCCTTGATAAAACTAAAATCAAATTATAATATGTAACAAGCGAACAATATTTTCCCAATAAAACCTCTCCCTCTTCTCTACTCTATTAAACCTATACGTGTATTTCCGTGGCCCATTTCTGTGATGCTACAACGGGCCCTGTAGCAAGAAGAGTCTTAAGCTAACCCTTTATATTCCTTTAGCACGCTGCATGCAAACAAAGCTTATGTAGAGCCCCCGCTTGACGAGTTTTGGATCGATTGATAGAAAATAGAATGGCAATACTTTGTGGAATATAGTAGTGTAATTTCTTTTCTCTAGTCATCACACAGTGTCTGGCTGAAATGGTTTCTTCCGTAAGCCAATAAATACGAAGAAGAAGAAGAAGAAGAAGTCTTTTCTCTTTTCATATTCATTACTAGAGTTGCTCAGTTTGCGCCAATAGTACTACAACTATCTGGAACAACTGTATTAGAACACCAACATTGCGCTATACGAATACAGATGACTTCATACATTCAATTTCAATGTACAGTCGTTTCAGATAGTTGTGATGCTGTTGGTGCAAATTGAGCAATCCTATTCATTACTCAAAAACAAAAATGCAACCCTAAAGGAACACTCTTAAGCACAAGATTTCGGACCAACTCTATTCAGCTCCACCAACCCCCAAACTTGAACCGAATTCCTGGAACTCCCCCATTTTGTTTGCTATTAAGTGTCCGCACAGTCAGTTGCTCCGTTGATGTGTTAATCATATAATGTACGCAGAAGATTTTTGATTTTTACTTTTATTTTAGAATGCTGGCCGATTCTTTTTTTCCTGTTGTAGTATCTATGGAAATCAATGAATAAAGTAAAGGAAGCAAAATCATTTTTTAACCAGAACCCGATCCTTTAATATTACCGGTTTGAGGTTAGTTCGGTTAGCTCTCGGTCATTCTATTTGTAGTATATAGTACTGTATGGTATATACTATAGTTGTACTACAGTAGATATGCTCATTGGTTCACCAAAATAGGATTCTCTTGCGCATTTGTTAATGCTTGTCATCACTAAGATTTGACAAACCCGCCTCTTTTTCGCTGAAAAAACAGTCTATATACATTGAACAACCATGACTTTGTCGAAAGAAGGCGATAGACCCATACTAGTTTGATATACGTCTGCTCCGTCATATATCTTAGATTAGTATAGGTCTGCTATCTTCTTTCGACAAATACGTATCTTGTTCGCGGTATATAGACTGTTCTTTCAGCGAACAAGACCCGCGTTTGTTGAACATTAGTCATCACTCGCTATTGTTTGACTGGGCATATATACAATGTATAACCACGTTAGAATTTTCCAATATCTGTCATTACTAGATGCGCACGAGCATTCCTTCCTTCCGTAGTTATACTATATGATATATACAATAGTTTTACTTTTTAAGTCATAAATTTGTTGAAAAATTTGCAATGCAAAACAACCAAAAGTACACTTTATTTTTGAAAAAGAAAGCTTAGTACTACGACTGCTACGTTCTCTATTTATGGAAAGAAAACGAAGAAACAAAATAGAAATGTTTACATACTTGATGTAAATTCAATACAGATATTTTTATTCAATCATAGTGTTTGTAATACAGCAGACGCTCGACAACGTTAACTAATTTAGACCAAGGCTGTTTCACTTTATCAAAATGTTTACATTAGCGAAGAAGATTATTAATATAGCACGGACATTTTAGGCAAATAGATCCCCACCAGTTTACGTCAATGCGATGCCAGTCCCAGCAAGCGCATCGTGCGTGCTCGAATGGTGGTATATTAGTATTTTAGCTCTGTCAGAAAGTTGATAAGTGCGTTTTCTAAAATTGATTTCTGTTACATCCTTTATTATTTATATTATTATTATATCGTTTCGTTATTTGTATGAATTTTCTTATTCGTATCTTATTTGTATTTATATTCGTATCGTTATCGTTCTCTTTTTTATTATTATTAGCAAACGTTTGGTTTTTGTTCCCTTCGTATCTTTTTGAAGAAATAAAAGAATTTTTAAGTTTTGGATTGGGTTCGGAGTTTGTTTTGAATTTATCTTAGTTAGCTAAGATTGGTTTTATTTTTCTTTAGCTTACACCTGGAGCTTCTTTAATATTTAATGTTAGCAATGTCTTCTGGTTCTTCAACACAACACTTGCTGACGTCGTTGCTACTTGATTTTGGAGACAATTTCACTGTAATTGAAGATAAATTTGTACATTATGTATGTAATGTAAATATTATTTGTCGTAAGACACCTCATTTCAGCCAACATGTATCTACAAACAACACAGTGCGCCACTAAATGAAGGAATAACAGCGGATTTCTACATGGAGTTATGTCAAGCTTTCAGTTCGGCAAATATTCCTTTGATAGAACTTCAAAATCCCGTTCTAAAATCGTTTCTGACTAAATATACGAATAGACATATTCCAGATGAATCCACATTACGCAAAAATTATATTCCCAACTGCTGAAAATTACATTTGGGTTTCAGCGGACGAAACGACTGATGTGTTAAGCCGTTGCGTTGTAAACGTTGTTATAAGAGTTTTGCGTCCAACAATTCCGTACAAGCCACATTTAATGAAATGTCAGGTAGCAGATAAAGTTAATGCTACCACTGTAATTTCAATAATTGATGAAAGTTTAAATTCAATGTGGACTGAGCCTTGCTCGGAGTTCCCAAAATTTTTTGAATAATTTTGAACCAAATAATAAGGCTCTTTATTTTAGTTTTGATATTTAATTAATATTGTATATTTCAAGTATATATAGTAGCACATATTAAAAGTTTATAAAAGTAGTATTAAAATTAATATTTACAGTTATATTTAAATACTTAAAAATAAATAAATTCAAGCTCAAAATCTTTCTTAACAAATACACATTTTAAGTAAACATTGACATACCTTCTTTTTGCAACGCCAACTAATTGTGTATAAGTTTTTTTGTTTTGTTTTTATTATGTGAATTTACATGTTGTTGTTAGTTTTCGTAGATATTTTTCTTTTATTAACATACTACTTTCAGCGCCATTTATGGTTTAGTAGTAAAGTTTTAATTACTTATAATTTACCTTGGCTGCATGATGTTAAAAAAGTTGCTAACCCACGTTTAGGCCGAAATTGGTGAAAACCTGGACAAAACGAATTGAATCGAAACCGGGACTCGCAGATACTAAATTGTAAGCAAATCTTGAGAGTAATTTTCTATAACACATTTTATGTACCGCAGAAATAGGGAAAAGCGGGACAAAAAAATTTCCTGGGACCGGGACCATGCTAGATCAATTTTGTGTTCTTGAAAATCCCCAGATACTAAATTGCATAAAAATTGCTAAAGTCATTTTCGATAA
Source organism: Chrysina gloriosa (assembly GCA_038088585.1). NCBI lineage: Eukaryota > Metazoa > Arthropoda > Insecta > Coleoptera > Scarabaeidae > Chrysina > Chrysina gloriosa. The sequence goes on from CM076089.1 coordinate 32,209,708, forward strand.
CCAATTTCATATACCGCAATACCAGAAATGTGTGTAAACCGGGTCAAAATGGATTTTCCGGGAACCGGGACCATGCTAGATCAATTTCTCGTCCCCGAAAACCCCCAGGTACTAAATTTCATCAAAATCTAAAAGCGGGACAAAAACAAATTCCCGGGACCGCGACCATGCTAGATCAATTTTGTGTTCTCGAAAATCCCCAGATACTAAATTGCATAAAAATTGCTAAAGTCATTTTCGATAACCAATTTCATGTACCGCAATACCAGAAATGTGTGTAAACCGGGTCAAAATGGATTTTCCCGGGACCGGGACCATGCTAAATCGATTTCTCGTCCCCGAGAACCCCCAAGTACTAAATTTCATCAAAATCGTTAGAGCCGTTTTCGAGAACTCGATTCTATATATATGTATATATATATATATATATATTTCGACCGTACTGTATAGAGTAGAATATATATATATATACAACAATTGCTCGTTTAAATATATTAGATAGATTTACTGATGATATTCCAAACAAATACGAAAAAGAAATTGTTCGTTAGTGATGCTGCTTCTTACGTGATTAAAGCAGGTACATTATTAAAAGAAAAATAAGCCAATATGTTGCACGTAACTTGTTTATCTCATGCTTTACATCGTATGTGTGAATTTATCAGAGAACAATTTCCAGATGTAGATGCATTGATAAGTACAATGAAAAAATATTTTTGAAATCTCCACACAGAATAACCTTATATAAAGAATTATGCCCACAACTTTGTTATTACGAGGTGGAGGGCTAGAAGCTGCATCATTTTATGTAAAAATCTGAATACCGTACAAAAAGTAGTATTACAATTAAAACACCATGCTCGTAGCATTATTGATTGCAAGAAAGTTATGGAAAAAGCTATTTTATTTAATAATTTACAGTTTATAGAAAATTATTACCGATTGCGAACAACTATTTTGAAAATCAAAACATATGCTTGAAGGAAGGAGTAACGAAATTACTTTTATCTTGAAAACTTTGAAAATGTTCCCGGTGAGATCGGGACTAATGTAAACGGCGGAGTCCACTACTGGTAGCGATGCTTTCCGCATAATCTGCCTAAACAGTCCGTGCTATAATTATTAACAAGCAAATTATTAAAAGAAACCTTTAATACGCCAACATAAAAACAAAAAATATTCGAACAACCTTTTGTAAACACTAAGGATAACAATAAATCAAAATGGCGTTTTATGATCGTGCATTCTTAGAAAATAAAGTTGTAATTAAGACTAGTTTTGCAAAATCAAAATTACATATGTATGTATGTATGCCCTAGTATATTAATATTCACATGGTTAATTGCCATTAAATAATATATTATTACAATTCAATACATCAAAATTCATAGTAAACGTTGGGGTTTTGGATGTTCATGTTCAAATGACATTTGGTAGATATCTACTTATAAATATCGACCATTGTCGGATATCGGCCATTTTTGTTTTTACTGTTGTTTAGTTGGTTAGTTTTGTTCAATTTTGTTCACATCTATGAAACACATCCAACAATGATAGTAATTTGGAAATACATTGTATAACAGTGAACATAATATTCAATAATTGCACAGGTAAGTTAATATAGTTTATTTTATGTTATGTACCACATCACATAAAATAAAATTATTTGTAGGAAGGAAGATGAGGAAGTGTGCATGTAATGAATTGCACGTTTGAATGCAGTATTGTGCATCAATTTCCCTAAGAAGAGCAGCATTATGTGTGAAAGCATGTGGGAAAACAAAATTTGCTCGAAGTGGACAAGGAGAAACTTAAGAATTTCCATATTGGCGAAGCTATTATAATCCTAAGTACAATACCAACCTCACAGTGCTCATATCTGACAAACTTCTCAGCACAGCAACGTCGCACTTGTTTTTTTGACAGGTCATTGTCTTGTTTACAAGCTGCCGTCTTATGTCAGTGAAACAAAAATATCCGAAATGGAATTCAAACGTAATAGTGTGATTGCGTTATATTTATCTGGAAAATCACTACCAGCTATCTTTCGTGAGCTCAGTCACCTGAAAGCGAATAAATTGTTTGTGTATCGCACCATAAAACGTTATAATGCTACTGGCAGCATTGCCAAACGCTGGTGGTGGACCGAAAAAGATAGCAACGTCACCTGGAATGGTTCGGAAAGTGAAAATGCGGCTCGAGCGAAATCCACGCCGAAGTGGACGGCAAATGGCTAAAGAATTGAAAATATCCCAAGACAGCATTCGCCGCATACTAAAAATGAACTTAAAGTCAAGTCTTACAAGTTCCAGAAAGCACACGATCTTACATCAAAGCAAAAAAAACGTTCGCTTCGAAAACTGTTGCGCTTGCACGAGAATGGTCAATTTCCGAACATTGTGTTCTGTGATGAGAAAAATTGTCCAATTGAGCAATTCATCGACACCCAAAACGATCGTGTTTACTTGACCGGACGCATATGAGAATTTACGCCTTCGATTGGCCACCCGAAGTAATTTTCCATCACAGGTAATGGTGTGGATAGCAGTGACCGCTGATGGACGCTCTCTAGTCGTTTTTATCCAGCCTGGTGTCAAAGTAAATGCGACTTATTATCTGGAAAATGTTTTGAAAGCTGTTTTTGAGTCGTGGGTACGCAAACACTTCGGTAGTAGGCCGTGGACATTTCAACAAGACTCGGCCCCGGCTCACAAAGCTCGTGTGAACCAAGAATGGCTGGAAAATCATGTTCCACATTTCATTTCGTCCACACAATGGCTTTTGAATTTCCCATACGCGAATCCGATGGACTTTTCGATCTGGTCCGTTTTGGAGGCAAGGTGAGGAAAGCGATCGAACGTGAATGGCACAATATACCACAGGATTACATTCGTGCAGCGTGCACTCATTTTTAGACCGTCTGAAGGCCATAGTCAAGGCAAAAGGTGGTCACATCGAGTTAAAGTGAATTGATTTTAAAATTTTGATAATTTTCCCTCATTTTTTGCTTAGATTAATAAAAAATTTGTTACAACCAAAGAATCGTACTCTTTTGAAAAGGTAACACTTCATATCGTTCATCCTGTAGACTTTCAAGAGTAGCAAAGCCCACATTATATTTCGCTGGTAATTTGTTTCTAACTATTAACTTAATAACAACTGAACCAAATTTGAGGCGGAGTTGCCAACTACTCCAGGATAAACAACGGCTTCAGTCAAGTGAGAAAATTTAGGTGTAGTTGAGTAAACAGTATACCATCATTCTACAGTATTTATCCAAACATTGTCATAAAGGATTCTTAGATACCTTGGTTAAATTTATTAGATGTGTTTGGTGATTTTGTAGACTGCGAACACTTGCCAGAAATCCATTTTCATGAGCAAATTCACAGATTTGTTCATTAAAAATTATATTTGCTTTATAATAAAATAATTGCTGGCAAGAATCCATAATATACTTGTACATATTTATTTTTTATATACTTGTTTATTTTTATTTGTATTTGTAACTGTATTTTTATATCTTGTTTTTCCTTATATATTTACATATTGTTTAATTCTATTTTTGTATATATGTACATCTGAGTCCATGCAGTTGATGTGGGACATTTTGCATGCTCTGCGCACTCAATTTGTAAAAATAAGTTTCTGTGTTTAATCTTCTGCTGCGATAATGGGCGGCTAGAGCGTAGTCGTTGGACATACTACCTACAATTTTTGTGGGCCTTCAAAATCGGTAAGCTATGCTAAGCTAAATCCATGATATAATACCGTACGTCTACTATAACTGATATTTTTATTTTTCAATTTGTGGATTTTACTGCTTTTCTTTATAGATATTTACTATTTTATACTATTCAACCTTTCTTCCAGTATTAGTGAATGTGAGTACGACTTCATTGCATTGACGGGGACGTGGTTGGAATCGAGTGTTTGCTCTGATGAATTTTTTTCAGAAAATTATTCGGTTATTCGATGCGACAGGAACTTTTTAACTACCAATTTGTCCAGAAGTGGAGGTGTGCTATTCGCTTATCGTACTTGTTACTCAGTTGATCCGATTAGTGCGTGTGCTTTGGCCCTGGAGCTACCGTCGCTGGATGTGGTGGGATCACGGCTTTCACTGGGTTCATTAACTGTATATATATATATATATATATATATATATATATATATATATATATATATATATATATATATATATATATATGTGTTATACCTACCCAAAACGCTATCTCTTGAAAAACTTGAAGTTTTGTTTGACTATTTTGTACGGTTCTTCTATAGTGATAAAAAGGTTTTCATTGTCGGTGACTTCAATATACCAAATTTTTGTACTGAAAGAAATTGTAAATTAACATTAGCTTTTCGTAATTTTGCTACTATGCTAAATCTAGTACAATACAACAATATCCGTAATTCTGATGGTAAAATGTTAGATCTTCTTTTTCCAATGTACACTGTAGAGTTGAATGCGATGACCTACCTCTGGTTGGCGAAGATCTGGCTTATCATCCTGCGCTACGTGTTACTTTCTGCATTTCTCACGAAATTAAATATACTAAGTTTCCAATCGATAGTATTCGAAAACAGTATAATTTCCGTAAGGCTGATTTTCCCAGTGTTTATGGTGCTCTTACATCTGTAGATTGGTCAATTTTAAGTAGTTACAGCGACGTTAATGATGCATGTAATTGTTTTTATGATATACTTTATCATATGTTTGGTCGGTTTGTGCCGGTTTATAGTGGTCATAGAGGGTACAAACATAGTTATCCTGACTGGTTTGATAATGAAATCATACAAAATATTAAGCTAAAATCCAAGTGTTATGAGGGGTACCAGAAGCATAATTTTCGTAACGATCTACGGAATTTTAAATATTTGCGTGGACTTATCAAGTATCAAGTGAAGAGAGCCTATCGCCGGCATATCGACAGTGTTGAGCGTTCTATTAATTCTAACCCTAAGAAATTTTGGTCTTTTGTACATTCACGCCAAAAAAATCTAGAATACCAGGTGTGATGCATAGCGGTGACTCCTCCTTTAATGATCCTGAGTCAATAGTGAATGCGTTTTCGCAACATTTTCTTAATGTGTATCGCCCTTCAACTGCTTTCTCCATTGGTGACACCCTGAATGGCTGTTTGTCTGCCATACGCGATGGATCATTTTCCGAATCTGATATTCTTTGTGGTATGAAGACACTTAAAAATAGTTTGTGTTCTGGCTTTGATCAGGTGCCCAGTTTTTACTCAAGGATTGTGCTGTAATATTTGCTGCACCTTTGTAAACGATTTTCAATTTGATGCTAAAAACATCTACTTTCCCTCCAGTATGGAAGCTGGCTAGAATTTGTCCCGTGTTTAAGAGCGGGGACGCATCTGATATAGCTAATTACCGACCCATATCAATACTGTCTAATATCGCAAAAGTTTTTGAATCTGTTCTTTACAGGATCATCTAGCGTCAAGTTAGCTACTTTATAGCCCCTGAGCAACATGGATTCGTTAATAAAGGGTCTACGGTCACCAATTTGTGTGTTTTTTTCAATACGCTACTGAGGTCGTTGATAGGCAGGGTCACATCGACGTCATTTATGCTGACCTATCTAAGGCGTTTGATCGTATTGATCATGGTATCTTGTTGCGTAGGCTGGAGGGGTTGGGTTTTAGTACATCCCTTATTAATTTCTTCGTGTCTTATTTACTGGATCGACAATTTTTTGTGTCTTATAATGGGTTTGTTTCAAACATTCGTAGTATTACCTCTGTGCTCCCCAAGGTTCCAATCTTGGACCACTTTTATTTCTGTTATTTATTAATGATTTAGTTCAACATGTTGATTGTAATATCTTGTTATTTGCTGATGATGTAAAGTTATATACATCTATACAGACAATAGGAGACTGTGATAATCTCCAGTCTAACTTGCTTGCGGTTTGCAGTTGGTGCGCTTCTAACGGGCTTGACCTAAATATTTCTAAATGTAAGAGTATCTCGTACACTCGGAATCGGGTGCCATTACTTTTTGATTATTCTGCCGATTCTGTTGTTCTCTCCCGTTGTGAGGGTATCCGTGATCTAGACGTTCACTTCGATTCTCGTCTAACTTTCAATTGTCATGTTCAGGATGTGGTAGCATCAGCTGGTAGAGTGTTAGGTTTCGTATTTCGTAATGCTAAATCTTTTACCAACATGTCCACGCTCAACTGTTTATTTTCAACTTTAGTTCGCTCCAAGATGGAATATGCTGCAGTTGTGTGGAACCCATATTACCAGACTCACAAACTTTATAATTATAATTAATACACAATCAAATTGATTCTAGCGAACTTATTTCAAAGTTAAATTTCTGTGTACCCCGTCAATCATCTCGGAACTTGTACGGGCCAACTCGAACGTTGCGCTTTGAAACTTACTTCGTAATTTACTTTTTCTTTTCTTTTGTTGAGCACGCACTTACTCTCATTTAGGTGTCTAATTAATTGAATAAGATTTAGTTTATATATCCTTACTGTACTGTTTTCTAATTTTATGTATTTTGAGTATTTTTGTTTGAGGATTTTTTTGTATCTTTCTCTTACCCTGTAATTGGTTTGTAAACTGTTGGATAATAAACATTATTATTATTATTACTATTCAAATTATCAACTACTGTTATTAGATATGCTATTATTATTGTGTAATAAATACCTTTATTTTCAATATTTCTTTTAAATATATTTGTCATTTTGTTATCATTAAATGTATCATGTTTATTCGTTTTCTAGCAATTAATGTTGCTGAAAATTTATCTAAATTACTAGTTAGAAAACCATTAAACAGAAAAGCAATTTCCATGCCTACATATAACTATTTCAAATGTCACGCGCTTTTCAGTATTTACGGACGGCCGCCGTAGAGGGATAAAATACCCTTTTAATAGTTCTCAGGTTCCCCGACCTGATTTGGTTTAGTTTTGGGTTCTATTTATACTTTCTCGATACCACGCACGCCACCTTTTAAGCATTTTATTACCCTGCGTGTGTTAGCTTCTTTTTTAAGTCAGGCCAGAGACGTTTAATGGGAGAAAAAAATGTAACTAGGAATAAAATTACGAATTATTATAAAAAGCATCGATTCAAAGATAGAAAGCAATGTAACCATTTAAACACACACATTCAACACTTTCACATCACAAGAATTCAAAATAACCACTGGATATAAAAACCAAAGACACACGGACAACAATGTAAATTTCTATAACAACGTCACGCCATTATGAAGTGTTTTCCATGGTAAATATTACACAACTAGTTATCTGGACAACGGAGATATAAGGTAGTGTGGTCCTGGTTTCCGAAAAAAATGAGGGTATGTTTGGTTGACGACCGCTAATGACAAGACAGAAAAGTCATCGAAGTATGTTTGTACTGCGTCGAAGGTGAATTGAAATAGAAGATTCAACTATATTTTGACCAAAAGGGTTTTGGCTAAATATGAGGACGCGACGCATTCGATTTTCGCAAAAAAATTATACCACCGTAAAGGTGACCTAAAGACCGATAAATTATCTGTGTAAAGGTTTTGTGAGAAATGCCTCCCAGAGTCACAATTTAAGAAAAAACGATCTTACCTTGAAGTGTTTACGTTACGTTCAAATGGAGTTTTGTTATGTATTTAATTGCATAAATACAATTTGTAATACATTTATAATAACTTTTATCCTTTTTCTATAAATATGCATCCAAATATTAATATAGCGTGTCCCAAAATTGCTGGGCTACCACGTATTGTAGAGGTCAAAATAAGTCGAATAGACGCAATTTATATATACACCAAAATGTATCGTTCGTCCGTCAGAAGAGTTCAAAGTTTACTTAAAAAATCACGTTTTTGTACGCTGTTCAGAAATGCGCGTAACAAATTTAATGAAATTTGGGAAAATTGTACTTTACCCTACTTTCGGTAATCAAAGAAACCGAAAGGAAATTGTAGAAGGGTTAAAAGCACCTTCACCCCCTGATAATTTTTAAAAATTCTTTCCTAGAGGTGGTAATACGATTCTAAGCCTTCTTTTAGCGGGACGGCTTATTTATCATCTTCATTTTTTGACTCTTATAAAACGTATTTCGCATAGTTTCGAAGGAAAAAAATGTTTTCTCAAATACTCATCACCTACATTCTTAGTACAAGTTTAATAAAATTATAATACAAAATTTACTTGGCGGTGGACACAAAGATTTTTGCTACAATAGGTGTTCAATGTGACCTCCATCTTCATTAATGCAGAGGTCAATTCGGCGTAAAAAATTGAAATGCGCCCTTCTTAAAACATCATTGTTATCTTGTAGTGCGTTTACAGCATTTTGAATTCTGTCCAACAGTTGTTCGGAATTATTAATTTGAACCTGGTACAGTTGTGTTTTAACACTCCCCAGATAAAGAAGTGGCAAGGATTTAAATCTGGAGACCGCGGAGGCCATTGAATGAGTGCTTCTTGTCCCCTACCAATCCATCTCTACCAGCAAATTGTTCATTAAGATATTCTCTTACGGCACGTGCAAAATGAGGTGGTGCACCGTCGTGCATGAATAACATGTTTTGACGCAAATTAAGGGGCAAGTACGAAGGTAATTAGCACCATTTAAACTATCAGGCAATCGGAACGGCCCAACCAAAAAATTGCCAATAATTTCGACCCAGATATTAATTTTAAATTCTCGTTGATAATATCTACCTTTAATAGCATGTGGATTTTCATCTGCATAAATATGCCCATTGTGTAGGTTCGTCATGGCACGACGTGTAAAACAAGACTCATCAGTAAACAAGATATTAGTGTGGACTCCGCTGTCGACTACTCTGCGGTCCCGAACAATTTGTTAAAAATTTAAACGTGAACCCTGATCAAGAGGCAATAATTCTTGCACTAGTTGAATGTGGAATGGAAGAATTAATTGATGGCTAAGGATCCGTCTTACAGTGCTTTTTGAAATCCCAGTCTCTCGTTGCAATGTTCTGGTACTGGTTTCAGGATTGTTATCAATCATTTGAAGCACAATTTCTTCTGCAATGGGTGTTCGGGCTTGTCCAGATCTTCCAGCGTTAATTCTGACTGGCTTCAACATTCCTGTTTCTCGAAGACGTCTTTCGATTCGGGCAAAAGTTTTGCGATTTGGAATTCTCCGATGTGGATACCTCTCTTGATACACGCGGACACTTTCGCGGCAGTTACCTTGACAATATCCAAGAATTAATAGCATGTCTGCCTGCTCATTAAAAGGGAAATCAATATTTGACAGCCGTCAAATTAACTTCAACAACAACAGGAATAGCAATTAAAGCAATAACGGTGATCGCGATAAAAAACAATACAAAAGCAACTAAAAGTGAACAAATTATTGAAATTATTTACTGTCAACCATAAACTAGGACGATTATGAATTTGTTTCCTCTCAAAATCATGACTTATATCTTTGTGTCCACCGCCAACTAAATTTGGTATTACAATTTTATTAAACTTGTACTAAGAATGTAGGTGATCAGTATTTGAGAAAACATTTTTTCTCTTCAAAACGTCAAGAAACGAAGATGATGAATATGCCTTCCCGTTAAAAGAACCGTATTACCATCCCTAACCACCCTTGTACAATTTCCTTTCGGTTTCTTTGATTAGTGAAAGTAGAGTAATCCTCTAAAATGTACTTTTCCCAAATTTCGTTAAATTTGTTTCGCGCATTTCTGAACAGCGTAAAAACGTTTTTTTTTAAGTAAACTGTGAACTCTTCTGACGGACAAACGATACATTTTGTTATATATATAATAAAATATATATAAATTGCGTCCATTCGACTTGTTTTGACCTCTACAATAAGTGGTAGCTGTATGTCCCAGGAATTTTGGGGCACGCTGTATAATTTTCAGTAGTTTACCAACATTTTCACATTCTATGATATGTTAAAATATATGATTTTCTATATGACAGTTGACTGCACAGACTACCTAGAGAACACCAACTCAATGCTAAAAAGTTATCCGATGAGATAGATAGATATGTATCTATTTCACACAGGAAGATTTGAGGGTGACAAAGAGGGCGCTAGATATCAACTAGCCGCGAAATTTAAAATTATGGGCGGGAATTTTAAATTAATATTAAATGTGCTTATCGTCGGTTTGAACGTAGGACTTACTAAGTTACATTTTAATCCGAAATAAATTATTAATACGTAAATAGTTGCGAACATGTATTTTATAAGTATTTACATATTAATAATTTATTTCGGATTAAAATGTAAATGTAAACTTAGTGAGTCCTACCTTCAAAGCGAAGGTATATGCAGGTATAATAAGTACAAGGTGAAAACAAAAATTTGAAAAGAAAATGCATATAAAGAAAAAGAAAAATTCATCACTGTTGAATTTTGCATTAAATAATGAATGGATATTAAAAGAAGTATCTAACAAGTAGAAAAATCAAATAATTAAACGCTAAAAACAATATAATAATAATAATAATAATAATAATATTTTTATTGTCAAACAGATAAATAATCCAATTACAGGACAAAGACATTAGTAAAAAGAACATATGCAGCACAGCCAACCTTAACTAAAAAAGCAAATTCATAATTCTAAACTTAATATTAATAGTAAATCATATAATAAATTCATCTAAATTACATTTAGGAACTCATGATAATAGCGAAGGTGAGAGGAAAAAAGATAAAGAAAATAGTTATAGGTACTGAAAAGATGAGTACACTGACTTAGCAGTGTCGGAAGTGCTGTGCAGTTAATGTCAACCGCTGGATTTGAAATATCGTTGTAGTATTTACATAGTCTGTAGACAGGCGACCCAACCATAAGATTCGTTTTTGGCTGTTGCAAATAGAAAGTGTTAGTAAATCTAGTCGCCCGTCCAGGAACCAGAAAACTTAATCTTGACAACATATCCGGCACATCAATTCGATTGTGTAATAAATAATATAGGAACTTCATGTCGCTATGATGTCTACGGAGCTCCAACGGCTTGATACCAAAATTACTCAACAGAATAGCGTGACTATAGCCTCGTTGGGGCCCCGTTTGGCGAAAGTAAAGATATTTTAGAAAGCGCCTTTGAACCAATTCTAGTGTATAGATATGTGTTCTGTAAAGCGGAGACCATATCAGTGATGCGTATTCAAGCTTGGATCGTACGAAGGAAAATTAGATAGGCAATATAGTGTCAATCGAGGAGAAGGATCTAGTAGTTCTAATAATAAATCCTAAGGTTTTTAATGCGGCATTAGAGATATTATTAATGTGATCACAGAATGACAATTTAGAATCGAAGGTGACACCTAAGTCCTTAACAAGGAGGCACTTCTCGAGCAAGGAATTGCCTAGGGAGTAGTTAAAGTTAATAGGTGAGCTTTTTCGTGTAAACGTGACATATTTACATTTAGATATGTTCAAGCATAACTTATTATCAGCGCACTATGTCTGTAGAACATCCAACTGCCTCTGAAGATGAATGCAATCACTAATGTTACTTACTGGGTGAAATATTTTCAGATCGTCTGCATATAGTAGTCTGTGGTAGTCTAAAATCTCTGCAATATCATTCATATATAGAGAAAACAGAAGAGGGCCAATGTTAGGTCCTCGGGGAACGCCTGATGTTGAGTAGAAATGCCGAGATTTATGGCCTCTGTAGTAGACATAGTTACTTCTATTGGATAGATAAGATGACATCAAAAGAACAAGTGACGGAGGGAAACCAATGTTTAGTAGTTTCTGAAGCAGCAAGGAGTGGTCTATTCGATCAAAAGCCTTAGTAAAGTCCGTGAATATAGCGTCCACCTACACTTTGTTGTCCATATTTTCACTGAGGAATTGAGTAAATATTGCTAGATTTGTCACAGTTGATCGTTTATTAACAAAACCATGCTGATAGATGGATAATAGGGTCTTAATTTGCGGAAAAATGTTAGAAAACAGACAAGATTCAAATATTTTGGCAAAGTTGTTGATGATTCTAATCGGTCTATAGTTTTCTATATAACCCGCATCGCCCTTTTTATATACTGGTATCACTCTTCCATTTCTCCACAGTTCACGAAAAACACATGATCGAAGTGCAAGATTGAATAGGTGGCATAAGGGAGTAGCAAAAACACCAGCGCAATCCTTCAACAAGAAGCTGGGAATACCGTCGTCACCCATAGTATTGCTATTTTTGAGTCTTTTTAATGCAAGGAAAACTTCTGGTTCACGAACGAAGGTTACATTGATTAGAGTACTATTCAGACCAGTCTGTGTGGTAGATGCTGGCATCGACAATGGTAACAGGTAAGCTGATCGAAAAATATTGGCAAATTCATTGACAATAGAATCTGCTTGGGTGAGGAGCTCGCCGTTCACATTTTTTAAGGAATTAGGTAATCCATAATTGGTTCATTTACTGCGTATGAAATCCCCATATGACTTAGGATTATTTTTTATAGAATTTTGCACTCGGTTTAAGTAATTATTGTACAGTAATTTGGAGTTAGTTTTTATTTGTCTTCGCTGCGATTTATATAATTCTAGGACACTAGCATGCTTTGATTGCTTGAGTTTTGAGCGGTACTTGTTCTTCAATCTTATGTCATCTATATGCCTTTTAGTGAACCATACTGGATAGGTACTCGAGGAAATACGTTTCAGTGGCACAAATAGATCAAGGCAATCGTATATTTTATCATAAAAAGCACTACACGCCAGATCAACATTACTACTTGTAGTTAAGAATGACCAATCGGTATCTAAGAAAGCCTTATACAAACTGACGTAATCAGCTTTTCTCAAGTTGTGGATATAAAAATTTTTGTTGGCGGCTAAATTTTGAGAACAATGATTATTATAACTGACACACATTAATACTGGGGATGCTCCAGATCCTCATCCACCAACCGTATACACTCATGCTGCACCACAACAGCGTTAATGTGGTAGCATTAGATCCAAAAGGCGTCCTCTCTGATTCGGTATTGAGTTGATTTGAATCAAATCAATGAAATTAATAAAATTATTAATTAATTGGGTCTTACAAGGGGAAGGCCTAGCCTGCGACATTGACTTGTCGATGAGACATCATCAATCGATAGTACGTAAAAAATAATTAGACACGTGTCTCGGCTTCTTTGTAAGTGGGCCCTTGTTTAAGAAGCGTTTGAAAATCACGGTCGCCGCTGTCGCCGTATTTCTATCTAGCCGTGCGCTTTAATATCACTAGACGTTGTTGGAGTACTGCTAAAGGGCCTGGCTAGCGATCACGCTGGTGCTGGTTCGAATCTGGTCGACTTTTTTTTTCGCATTATAAACCTGTCAAATAATAATTTTTTGATGCCTCTCCGTCGATTACGACTATCATCCACAAACATGCAAAGAGCAATAAATCACGATTATAAAAATAAATGAATCTGCATATTTATTTCCCGATAATTTGACTATCTTTGAGAAAAAAATTAATCGTCGGAAAAGCATCAAAAAATTATTATTTGACAGGTTTATAAATTATAACTTATAATGCGAAAAAGTCGACAAGAAGATTCGAACCAGCACCAGCGTGATCGCTAGCCAATTTTTCAATTCAATTCGACAAATCTTTACTTAGATGTTTACATACTAATTGTACATTGTCACTTATGTTTTATACTTCAAATTATCCTAGTTCTAGCTTAGAATTTACAATTTTATTGTGTGTACATATACATATATGTAGGTATTCGGATCCGGTACGTCGTGTTGCCACCGCCCGCTAGTACCGTAGCCCTTGCTGGTGGTCGCACTTTTTTTCTTCGTTTGCGGTACTCGTATACAGGCTTTTCTTTTTCTTTTTGTGGGGAAAATGACTGAAATTCTTAAAAAAGAACCCCAATATCGTTTGCGGTAGGTAGGTGGGGGAAGGATCAAGGTTTAGGGATATAATGTATCTAAACTATACTATATACAAAATAACAGTACCTAAAAGTAAAATAAACAGATATAACACATTCTCTCGCGCTTGTATGTACTTACACACATCCATTCACTCTCAAGGATACCTTTTCGTGTAGATAAACTTTATTAATACGTTTAATAGTCGGATATATGGTCATTCATTCTACCTTCCATACCTACAATTTTCGCATTCCCTTTCGCACAACAAAATTACCACACAGCTATTATCGTATTTTCGCGGTGGTTATGGTCTTAATCTAATCTTATTCTTCTACTTTTCTAAATATTTTTATTTGGGGTTAGAGAGTCGTATTTCCGGTTTGCTGGGGTGCTCGACCGCACTAAACTCACTTTCACTGTTTGGGCATTTGTTCCCACTCGGTGCGTTGTCGCTGTGTGTGGGCTTGTAAGGCGCCAGGTTCATTGTAGTCCCAGATGGTCATAGGGGCGGCGGTGTTTTGCCGACGGGTGGTGTCTTGTTATTATTCCCCTTATAAGTAGGTTAGTGTGCCTTTCTGTTCTTTTATAAAATCTCCAGGCTTTGTTTGTTATAAATTGTTGAATTGCCGGGATTTTCGACATCTCATGCAGCGTTCGTACCGACGTGTATCTGTCCATTCCGAGGGCCAGTCGCAGGCATTTGTTTTGCTGCCTTTGCAGTCTGCCTATGTTTGTTTTTGAGGCATGGCACCAGACATTGGCGCCGTTGGTGAGTACAGGTCGTAAAATTGTTTTGAATAACAATAGTTTGACCTTTCTGGATGTACTAGAGCTTACGAGTATTGGAAAAAGTTTCTTTATGAGACCGGATGTTTTTCTGATATTATCGTCTATCTGTTTTGTGAATGTGAGTCTGGTATCTATCTGTACGCCGAGATACTTAACCGGGTTTGATGGAGGTATAGTTTTGTTAAGAAATTTCGGATATGCAGGGATGTGGATGGGATTGCTTCTTTTTGTAAAAATGACTATCTTTGATTTAAAAGGGTTCGCTGATAGCTTCCATTTGTGTAAATATTTTTCATATGATGGAAGTTGGTTTTGTATTTTTGTAGGACTACCAGCGGGGAGAAGGAATGTGCATATAGGGCTGTATCATCAGCGTACAGCGCTAGCTTGTTGTTATAAAATGTGGGGATATCGCTTGTGTAAATATTATAAAGCGCAGGCCCTAGCACCGATCCTTGTGGAACGCCTGCGGTTATTTCAAAGAGTTGCGAATTGGTGTTATTAATTTTGACTCTGGCTCTACGGTCTGTCAGATATGACGATATTATTCTAACGATCGGAGGTGGGAAACCGTATTTGATCATTTTATAGATCAATCCGTTGGTCCACACCCGATCGAAAGCTTTCTCGATGTCTACAAGTACGAACGCCATATGCTGTCGTTTGTTAAATGCGTCGGTGACGTTGGTTACTATCCTACTGACCTGCTGATCGGTTCCGTTGTGCTCCCGGAAACCGAATTGATGATCCGGGATGATGTTATTATATGCTTGATGATGTGTTGCACCAGTACTCTCTCCGTTAGTTTTGCTAATGTCGGGAGCAGTGAGATGGGCCGGTAGCTGGTGGGGTGGGTGGCGTTTTTCCCTTGTTTCAGCACCGGTATTAGCGTTGCCGATTTCCAGGTAGGAGGGAAGTACTGCAGGCGGATAATTGCATTGATGATGTAGTAGATTTGGAGGGTGGTTTTGTTAGGCAGGTTTTTAATGAGGATATTTGGTATTGTGTCGGCACCAGGGGATTTCTTGGAGGGGAATTTTTTAATTACCTTTTTTAATGCTCGTGGTGTGGTAAGAAGGGATTGGACATCTCGGGGATTTATAGGGTTTTGTAAGAAGAAGGAGGCTACCGAGCCATTTACCTCCTCCTCGGTGAGTGCGTCGGTTTCCGGGGTATCGTGGTGTTTTTGAAGGTACAGGCTATCTTATCGGCTATCTCTCCTTCCGTAAACGCATATGATCCGTCTTCGTTGTGCAGAAGGTTGACAGGACGGTATACTTTCTTGAGGTTCTTCGTCATCCGCCAGACCGATCCATCCCTCGGGTTAATTGTCTGGAGACGTTGAGCGTACGTGTCGTTTCGATGTTTTGCGATCATTTTCCTGATGATGCCATTGTGTTGATACAGGGACGCCCGTAGAGCGGCCCCACGCGTGCGCTGGTATTCACGCCGTATCTTATTATGTTCCACGATGGTGTCCCTGATCTCCTGGGGGAGTTGAGCATAGCGGTGCGGGTTGATCTTTTTCTTCGGGATGGATCTTGTGGTGGTTTTGATGATGTCCTTTGTGACTACCTCTATCGTGCTCGGAAGGGTGTTGATGTCCTCTATCGCTGTGGTAATATCGCGCCGACGAAGAATCTCGCGGAACTTTCCCCAGTCGGCGCGCGCGTAATCGGGAACGATTCGCAGGGTTTCGTGTTTAGGAACCCCTTCGATTTCAAATAGTAGGGGAACGTGTTCCGAGGGAGTGAGCCGGTTTCCAAGTCGCAAATATTCAGCACGTTGGCTGACAGGACAGGTCAATGGTGGTAGGGGTTGCACCGATGCTCGGATAGTGGGTTGGCTCATCCGGGTAGTGCATGATGATGTTATTGTCGTTTGTGTAGGAGTAGAGGAAATTGCCATTCGCGTTATTCAGGTGACAGCCCCACGCGATGTGTCTTGCATTAAAGTCGCCGGCACAGATTGTTTTGCGCGAGAAGGAGAACAGTACGTCAAGTTGGTTGCGACTCAGTCTCCTCGGGCTGTTGTAGCAAACCGCAACCGTGGTGAGGTCTGCTAATTGGACTACCACTGCTTCAAGATTGGCGTTGTTAATGTTCTCTTCCCCGACCCTTTGATGCGGGATGATATTTTTTATAAGTATGGCAACACCTCCTTGCCCGTTTTGTGCCACGCGTTCCTCGACTGTGTATCCGCGTACACGAATTTTCCCCACTTCGGTGTCTGTCAATAGAGCGATATCAACACCTTTGCGATTGACGAAATCGATGAATTCGTATTGCTTATTGGCGAATGCATTACAGTTCCAGACGAGTAGTTTAATAGCCATTGCGCTGGCTATTAAAAGCGTCGATGGCTAGTACATAGTCAAAAAGCGAGGTGCCTTTGTTCCTTGACCTCGCGGAGTTTGCCGTCTAGCCACTTGAGATTCACAATCGCGTTAATTTCCCCGAGCGTACTGCTGATAGATTGCAGGTATTTAAAGTCAGCGTTTGCACTCACCGTCGCGGTATTGTTCGGGGTGGACTGTTGCGAGTTAGCAAGCGTAGCCGTATCCCGCACTCCCGTTTCGCGCATGTCTGAAACGCAGATTGCAGTATCCCCGCGGTTTTCGCGTCGTTTGCGGCGTTCGTTACTGGATCTTCTGAGTGGTGGAAATTCCTCCTGCGTGACCCTCTCTAGGGCGGGTGTGATGGCTGTGTCTTGGCAGATATGAGTCCCAGCGTGATTCTCTTATCCACCACCACCAAGAACATCCGATGTTTGGTATTCGTTATCTTGCTCACCTTTTGGGGGAGGAATCCTAGCTCCTCCATCTCCACCCTTACTTCCTCCGTTTCGACATCCTTGTGCAAGCCCCGTAGCATGAACGCATTAGAGCGCTCATTCCTCGGGGTGAATGTGAATGTGGAAGGGTAGGCTGTTTTTATACATTTCGATGAATTGCTTGTAATTAGGCATATTCTTGAGGTAGAGGATGGTGTCCTTGGCTGTGAATTGCAGATAGTAGTCCCTCGTGATAGTGTTTATTTTGCGCTGGAACTCCCCATATATATTCTCCAATCTTCTTGGGAAGAATATCGGAGGCGGGCGGGGTGCTTTTACCGTCTTCATTGTCGCGTCTTTGCTGCTGTCGGTTACTTTCTCGCTCGTTTCTTCTGCTGGCCCTCTGGAGGGTCTGGCGATCTCCATCATTGCGACATCTTAATCCCTGTGGCGGAGCTAGTGCCTCGAATCTATTCGAGATAACTATTGAGAATTCCTCCTGTAGTGTTGATGGTTTTTCTTAGGACGCGGTGAGTATTCCCCTGGCGGCGATGGTGTGCGTGGTATTGGCGTCGCGCATTTGGAGTCTCTCCTGGCGTTTCCACCGTTGGCTCGTTTTTGGCCTATTTCCACTGTTTTCTAGGGCACCTTGTCTTTTTCCTTGTCGTTTTCCCCAATCGATGACATTTCCGTTTCAGATTCGTCGTCGCTGAACTCTGGTTGCGGTTTGGATACTCCATGATGATCGGTCGCTATCGCATGCGCGATCTTTCTCAGTTACAAAGTTTTCCGCGTGAGAAATTGTATTTCGCGACGGTTCGCAGTGTGTCAACACGCACTTTTTTTGTCGCACTCGTATTTTTATTAGTTCGCAGTACACCGCGCTTCGGAAGCCTTTACGGCGCGTGGCTTACGCCGAGGTCCCTTTGTATTGGCACTAAAATACTTGACCGTATTGCAGCTATTTGCTCTCGTGACCGATTTGACCAATCCGTTCAAAGGTCAGAACTGGACTGCGATCGCTAGCCAGGCCCTTTACCAGTACACCAACAACGTCTAGTGATATTAAAGCGCACGGCTAGAAAGAATAACGGCGACAGCGGCGACCGTGATTTTCTAACGCTTATATTTCTTAAACAAGGGCCCACTTACAAAGAAGGCGAGACACGTGTCTAATTATTTTTACGTACTATCGATTGATGATAGTGTCATCGAAAAGTCAATGTCGCAGGCTAGGCCTTCCCCTTGTTAGCGTCATTTACAACAAGATTATTGAAATGTGGAACGTTAAAATCGCCTATAATTAAAATACGACCTGCATAATGTGCACATACTTCCTCTAGCAAAAACAAAAATTCTTCAAAATTAGAGATAGAAATATCAGGAGGAATATATATACTTACTTACTTATTCCTTAAGCCTTTTCTACCCCTGACCTGGGGTGTAAGGCGTGTGTGAAGCTGAGCCCCGGGATTAATGTTGCATATTTCCCTCCATCGCTTCCTATCCGCTACGGCTTGCTGAGCTTCTCTTCACGATACTGCCCTTCCGTCCAGTGCATCCATCACGTTCTCTATCCACGTCCGCCTGGGCCTTCCTCTCGATCTCTTCCTCCTCGTCCTGGCTTCAAATACCTGCTTAACCACTCTCTGTTCCGTCATCCTCCTCACATGTCCATACCATCTCAGCTGTGCTTTTTCAATATTCTCCTCCATTGGTCTGAGTTTCAGGTTATCTCTGAGTGTTATGTTTCTAATTCCGTCTCTTCTTGTTTTATTTACTATTTTTCTCACAAATCTCATTTCTGCAGTTGTTATCTTTCTTTTCTGTTTCTCAGTCATGGTCCATGTTTCCGCACCGTATAAAAGTATTGGCATAGCCACTTTTTGAATACTTGTACTCTAACCTCCTTCGGTATCTCTTCTTTTCCCAGAAATGTATTTTTTATACAATTAAACAGTCTTCCTCCTGCTGTTGTTCTTTCTTTAATTTCGTCCTCTATCTTTCCGTCCTCTGATAATATTGAGCCTAGGTATTTAAATTTCTTTACTTGGCCTAGTATTTCTTCTCCTACTTTTATTGTGTGTTTTTGCGGATTCTTTCCCACTATCATTGTCTTAGTCTTCTCTATATTGATATTCATGTTTATTTCCTCCAATGTTTTCTTGTAAGTCTGTATATTCATATTAAGTGTTTCTTCGTCCTTTGCAATTATAACTATATCATCCGCATAGCATATCTCCGATATTTTTATATTTTTCATTTTCCAGTAGCCTATTTCATACGCTCTTATTCCTTTCATCTTTACTCTCTTCATTACCTCATCTAACACCAGTGTAAAGAGCATCGGGCTCAGAATACATCCCTGCCTGAGACCTCTAGTTGTTGCAAACACATCAGATTTCCTCTGTTTTGTTCTTACATAATTTGTCGTTTCTTTATATAAGCTTTGTATTCCTCTTATTATTAATTCCGGTATTTTCCTATTTCTTAGTGTCATCCATATGTCCTCTTTATTAACCTTATCAAAAGCTTTTTGTAGGTCTATAAAGCATAAATGTACCTCTTTGTCTTCTTTTATTGCCTTTTCTCCTATTTGTCTCATTATAAATATTGCATCATTTACCCCTCTAGCTGGTCGAAATCCAAACTGTGTTTCCTCCAAAGTACATTCCAGTTTATCTCTCATTGCTAATATTCTAGTATATACCTTTGATACCGTGCTAGTTAGTGTTATCTCTCTGTAATTGCTACAGTCCTTTGTGTCACCTCTTTTGTAAATAGGTGTTATTATACCTGTTGTCCAGTCCCTTGGTGCACTACCTAACAGTATCCTGTTCATCATCATCGTAAGTTCTTGTATGGCTACCTCTGGTAGTGTTTTTATCATATCTGCTGTAATTCCATCATGTCCCGGTGCCTTTCCCAGTTTTAACTCTGCTATCGCTTCCCTTACTTCCTTAATACTTATCTCGTCTGTTTGGAATATATATTACAAAGATTAATATTTTGTTTGATTGTACATGTAAAACACAGGCAACAATATCTACAATGGGCACGGCACCCGTGCTATTGTCAAGATCTATCCTCTCAACGTAATAATCAATACCAACACTATTAAAACCCAACAAGACACCACCGCCCCGTTTCCTATTGACCATATGAAACTGTCGATCACATCTAAAAACCTGGTAGTTGTTTGAAGTCATGAGTTTTGGTCCGTAATCCACGCACATTCTGATAGTAAATAGTTAAGTATCTGTTGGACGAAGTCAGTTTAACGGTACAATAGTTGGAATTCCTTTTATATATTTAATTCGAATGTTTTCATCTCCGTTCGCTATTCTGGAGTCTAGCTCGGTTTTAACTTTTTATAATAATTGATCTGACATACAGTTCTGTCCAACGAAATGCGAATATCTTTATATTTTACAGAATTTCTAAGATTTTTCGCTTTCTTAATAATATTGTGGACGTCTTTTGTGTCACCCAGCTTTACTTTAATTGGACGCCTGTTTCCGTCGTTGTTAATGCGGCCCAATCGATGAACCACCAAATTTTCAAGGTTGACAGCCGTCTATACACTCTTCAGTAAGGACCTAACGACGCTAGAATCATGATGTCTTCGTTCAGTAGCATTGTGGGAGTTAAGTTCCTCGACATTGAATATAATTAAATTTTGCTTCCGTTTATTCCTTTCGGTCATCTCCAGAAGCAGTTCCTCAAACACAGTATCATTCATCATATTTGGACCGTTCTCTCTCAGTGCCCTGAACTCACTCTGCAGTCCCAGAATCGTCGATCTCAATTCAATGATATCATTACTGACAGTATTGCAATTACGACAGGAAATTCCTTTTTGTTTTTTATAGATCTTATTTCCGACGCAGACAAATCTACGCAGGAATGTAAGAAATATTTCTTGCAGACATAGCAATCAATAATTTTATGCTCTTCAGCCGTAGTTTTGCAACCACAAGAGCAACGAATTAAATTCACTTTCGAAGCCATATCAAAACAAAATTCATATAGAACAAAGTATAATAAGGAATGCAAGACAGGAATACACTATTTACCCATGGGTTCGTCAGGGTGACTAACGACACGACAAACAAAGAAGACTACGGCAGGATAAAAGTACAGGTAAATAACAAAGGTATGGAAAAAGAATATATGCATACGCATACGTGTAAAGCAAAAACGTAAGTTTTTAGGTATGGAGTAAAATATTACTACGCGAATAAGATCCCTTACATACGAGTTTATGGAATGCGAATACAGCTGATTATAAATCAGATTTCTGTTACAAAGAATGAAGAAATAGAAATTATAAACTCACCATCATAGAGACGAAATAATGTACATTAATATGATATAGATCAAGCAATTAAATAATTTTCAATGAACTTAGAAATCACCGTAAAAGCAGAGCAGCGCTACATATGCTGTTTTCGCGAAACGGCGACGACGAATATGAAAGGAAAAGACAAATTAGTTACAGTAGCGTTTCACGTTAAAAAATGAGTGAATATTAATCAAATCAAAGATATAATAGATAACAAAAAAGATCGAAACAATACAATAAACATATAAACAATACAAATAACTCAAACGAAAGAAATTGGATCCAGAACCAGGTCGAGAGAAAAATGAAAATATTACAATATGACGTAAACATTTGATGTAGTATTTTCAATTTGCTCTTCTTGTCACGAGCATTTTTTTGGTCATGTTAGTAACGGTTGAGCCTGGTACAGCAGCAGGGAATACCGATACGACAGATTTCCTTAACAATACCATATATAACAAAATTAAAGCGTGTTGAACAAGTAATCCAAGAAAAATCGATTTTTCTTATAAAAACTACAGCTTTCTTCTGAATGTTTGCTACTTGCAAATTTTGCAATTACTGTTCTAACGAAGTAATTCCATTACCAACAGACACAACTAACCTCTCCGAAGGATGTGTTAATTTATTCTGCTGCTCAGAAAACTCTTTGAAAGAAAGAAATTGATAGCATAATAGTGAACAATCAGAAATTAAAGCACATTGATCACAACTAATATCAGTGAGAATTATATTGTCAGAAGAAACAGCTTCATGTATTTCCTCGGCAATATTGTAGCTTATGTATGTCTTAAGTGTTTCATCGTCATTTACCAGATTACTTCTACCAGTCACTTCAGCCTCGTTGAGAAAAGTTTGTAAATTACTTAAAAGACTCTCATCATATTTCTCACAATTGGTTTCTTGCAACCCTGGATTTTTGAGACCAGTAATGACTTGAATCTTTAAAGAAATAACAAACTGTGAAACTGTTGGGTTAATAATTCAGCCCCAACCGAAAAGTTGGAGATCGGATACTAGTTATTCGGCGACTCTACATGTTTTGCCCTATTGAAGTAATAGCTTTAATGGAGTGCATCCATCCAATTTGTGATTATAGTTTCCAACCGGTCTGCCTTTTGCCACACACATAATTCCACATCTCGACTTTGAAAATGGCTGTGTTCCAAAAGTTGGCATCTTTGTAACTTCGGCTAACGCAGCAGCAGATTGGCTTCCCGTCTGGTACTCGGGCACTTCCGTTAAAGCTATCGAACAGCTCATCGATATCAGGGATGAAAGCAGCAGTTCCCAGTGCCTGTTGTGGTAACAGTCCTGAAAATGGAAAATTTAAAGAATTATAGATAGTAATCTTATTCATAGGTAATCATTCTGACAATTTTATTGATCGAAGTCTAAAAAGTAGGAGTATAGGAGAAAATATATGTAGCACTGAAAGTACTGCTAATAATAAGTCAATGCTTACCTCTCTGGATCCAAAGTCTTTCTTGAAAAAGTTGACAAAAATGCAATTAAATCGTTTGGGGTTAATGAATAATATAACAACTACATATACGACGGCAACAATAACGACAGAAACAGAAATTAGCCATAATTTGGCGAATATTTTTAGGTTGCTAATATATGTAGCGGTATCTCTCTTATATCATCGCTCTGTTTCGTTTTATCGTCAAAATTCGGTAACTGAGTCAGTGCCAAAGAATAATGAAACAACTCTACGTTACGGTCTCGTTCCTTAAGTATGAAGTGTGATGTTTCTTGCAACTCCAGTATTAGGGTAATCTAACTGTAATGGTGGAGATACAAACACCGACTCAATGCAAAAAGTTATCCGATGAGATCGATGTATATCCATTTCACACAGCAAGATGTGAAGGTTTCAAAGAGGGCGCTAGATATCAACTAGCCGCGGAATTTAAAATTAATATCAAATGTGCTTATCGTCGGTTTGAAGGTAAGACTTACCTTGAAACCGACGATATATGTAGGTATAATAGGTACAAAATCAAAACAAAAATTTGAAAAGGAAATATGTATTATAAAGAAAAATAAACATTAATACAGTTGAATTCCACATTAAATAATGAGTGAATATTGAAACAAATATGTAGTAAGTAGAGGCATCAAGTAATTAAACGCTAAAAACAATATAAAAGAAAAGAAAATATAATTACAGTAGCGTTTTACGTTAAAAGAAGTGACTATTAATGAAATCAAAGATATAATAAATACAGGAATGTAATAATTAAAGGCTCAAAACAATTAGCGTTCCTCTGAATGTTTGCTGCTTGCAAATTTTGTAATTTATGTTTCAACAACATATTTCCATGACCAACAGACATAACTTACTTCTCCGAAAGATATTTTAATTTATTCTGCTGCTCAGAGAACTCTCTGCAAGAAAGGAATTGGTTTCGTGAACAATCAGAAGTTAAAGCATTTAAACATGTATCACAATTAATATCAGCGAGAATTCGTTTGGCAATAAAGTCGTTAACATAAGCCACTGATAAAATTTTTATATTGGCAGAAGAACGAGCTTCATATATTTCCTCGGCAATATGATAACTTATGTCATTGTTCATTATCATTTAGATTGGATTAGATTACTTGAGGTGGCACTGATGCCTGTTCCACTGCGACCTCTTCAGATCTATCATGGTCCTCATGCCTCTTTAGAGTACGTTCTCCAGCTTTATTCCTTTAATTAGACTTAACGGCTTTGAGAACGGTTCTTTAGCATATACGTGTATTTTTAAAGCGTACTTGAAGCCCTTGCTCCGTAATGCTGTTATATACTTCCATAATAGAGTCCTGGATTGCCTTAAACTTTGCCGGCTCCATCTGGATGGCTGCATAGTCGTTGCATACTACCGCGATCCTCTCCAAAGCAGTCTCCTTGAAAGTTAAACCTTCTGGCCCTTTGCCTTTCGGAAGACTTGTGGGAGTACTGCCATCCGACCTCGCTTCTTTGGACTTTCTTTACGTTTAGTAGCATCCGCCATCTGTTGAGGCCTCATTTCCTTATATAGACTAAACCTGGCCCCGTTGTGCATGCCTAGTGAAGTTGGCCTTGATTATGGCTCTTCTAGCCTGTATGTAATCTTGGCCCTGTTTCACAAGCTTTTGCACTTTAGCCTTGGAAATTCTAGATAGCGTAGCTGCACGAAGAGTAGCTAGGGAAGTATCTGTCCGCTCGATTAGAGCCCCGCTTGGTCAGGTAAGGCTAATTACAAGAGGGTTTTGCCTGGTGCCCCCAGGAGAACGTTAAATACCGCACACCCCTGCGGCCACGCAACTTTCGACACGTTACCTTACACCTTAGTTTGGTTAACTCACTTGTTAAACTTGTTAACAGTGAGCCCCTGAGATGTCATTATCATTTACCACATTACTCCCAGTCACTTCAGCCTCGTTGAGAAAAGTTTGTAAATTACTTGAAAGACTCTTGTCATCTTGTTCGCAATTGGTTTCTTGCAATCTTAAATTTATGAGACCATTAATGACTTGAGTCTTCAAAGAAGTAATAAACTGTGGAATTGTTGAGTTATCAATGCAGCCATAACTAAGACGATTGTACCACATAAATTTTCAGGCGTATCCTGGTTAAAAGTTGGAGGTCGGATTGTACTTATTCCGCAGCTCTTCATGTTTTACCATATTAAAGTAGTAGCTTTAATGGAGTGCATCCGGCCAATTCGTGATGATAGTTTCCAACGGGTCTGCCTTTTGGTACAGATATAATTCCACCTAGCGACTTTGGAAGTGGCTGTGTTCCAAAAGTTCCTATGTTTGTAAGTTCAGGTGACGCAGTAACAGAGTGGCTTCCTGTCTGGTGGTACTCGGACACTTCTATTAAACCTATCAAACAGTTCGTCGCTATCACTGATGAAAGCAGCAGTTCCCAGTGTATAAGAGTCCTGATAATTGAAAATTTAAAAAATTGTAGATAGTACTATTATTCATAGGTGGTAATTCTGTTGCGTTCAACAATTTCACTGATGGAAGTGTACAAAATAGGGATATAGATGAAAATATATGTAGCACTGAAAGTGCTGCTAATAATAATAAGTGAAAGATCACCTTTCTGGATCCAAAATCTTCTTTTCTTCTTGAACGGGTTCAACTCTATGATAGAGCTTCTTGCTCGTATATGGAGCAACCAAAAGGGTCGGTGCATAATCTTAAATTTTGCGTTATTTTGGACTCCAAAATGCAGTGAATTAAACCACATTTTTATCCTAAAAACATATTGCATTCTTATTACGTATAACTCCTAAACTGACAATTAGATGGTTGAGTGGGAAAACAGTATAAGACCAAATAAATAATTTTTAGATAGTTCGCTGATTCAATTATATTAAAATTAATTAAGTTGAATAAAAGGAGCAAATTCACGTGGAAGCAAACCATTTGTTTTATTGAATGTAAACCAAATGATTCGGTTATCGTTATAGCACACCTTTCTGTTAAACTATTTGCTGAATGGGTTCCACTCGTGTCGATTATCTTCATTGAAGCACCTTGTGATATACTATATTTTGCGATTTTATTTATTGTCAGAGTGTTGAATTGTCGTTCGTGTGTTCCAGTGGGGCGTTTATTTGCTCTGATCACTTTATAGTCACCACTTAGCACGTGATCCAACGCAGTTTTGACCAACCGAATTTCTCTTTTCATTGCGTTATTGATCGTTTGACCCCGATCAAGTTGGTCTTCCATATTGACCATGAAGTAAATTCTTAACAATGTTATGCTGTGCGTCTTCAACCGGCTGCAATGATACAATTCTATGGTGAATTTGTCCTTGTATCTAGATAGTCGAAAGGGAAGTGATAATTAGCGATTTATGATTTCCACTTACGTTACTATTCTCATCTACAAATGGCAGATCTTCCAATAGGACAATATCATCCACTTCAGATGGTTTAACAAATGGAACTGGCCCAACTTTCATTCGGTCTTTCCCTTCATTTAACAAATTTAAATCTACAAAATGTTCGTCACAAACATGCGAGAATTTTTTATTTCAAGTAGAGTCCAAGTTGTAAATCATTCTCCACAGATCATGGTAACAAAGCCTTTGGGCACTTTGAGTAGTACCAGTTGTGCAGTTTGTACCAGTATCAGTTGTGCAGTTTGGATACTTGCAACAATACTTCTTACAGATAACAACTTGTGTATTGAAGTTAACTGCTTTCACCAAAAAATCACGTAGCACAAGCAAAAAAGTTATCTGGTGTGTCTTCTACTGAAGCCTGCAACCTTTAAAAAAGAAAAACAATTACAACACACTAATAAATGGTGGGCCATCTATTGGTCCGATTTTGAGTAGATCATTAAATAGACAAAAGCAAATTTCTTTGCAATGAATTTCGCCTTATTTGCTACAGTGTTTCTTCCGATTAACTATGGAAAATGATTTCATTGAAATGTTGGCCACGGCTGGCTCGGCAGTAGGCCATCCTAGAACACCAATTTTCAAGCACTTTGTCCACTGTTTCCTGGTCAATTTGGGCAATTTCAGCACGAATATTCTGTTTCAAGTGATCAATTGTTTGGGGATTGTCGGCATAAACTTTACTCTTCAATGCACCCCACAGAAAAGTCCAGCGGCGTTAAATCGCAGCTGCAAGCAGGCCAGTTGACATCGCCGAAACGGCTAATCACACGGTTGTTGAATCTTGTGCGCAGAAGGTTGATGCGACGCGCGGCGGTATGACAAGTTGCGCCATCTTGTTGAAACCATAATTCATCGAGATCGATATCTTCCAATTCCTGCCACAAGAAGTCAGTTATCATGTCGCGATAACGTTCACCATCGATATTCACGGCGCGACCTTCCGCATTTTCGAAAAAGAAAGGACCAATCACGCCACCACTCCAAAATCCGCACCACACAGTGACTCGAGCTGGATGCATTGGCTCCTGGACGACAACGTGTGGATTGTCCGTTCCCCAAATTCTGCAATTTTGTTTGTTGACGTAGCCGCCGAGGTGAAAATGCGCTTCGTCAGAAAAGATGATTTTTCGTGCGAAATTTGGGTCATCGTTCAACTCATTTAAAGCCCACTCAGCGAAGCGTAAATGTTGTGGAATGTCATTCGGTTTCAATTCCTGAACGGATTTTATACGCAAACATACCGAGGTCTTTGTGCAAAATCCTCCTTAGAGTGGTTCGTGAAATGCCGACTTGTTGACTTCTGCGCCGAGTCGATGTTCTGGGGTTTTGACGAACACTTTCGGTCACAGCAGCGATTGCTTCTGCTGTACGCACCGGACGTGTATGCGGCACACGTCTGGCATCGACCAGCATCCCAGTTTCACGAACTTTATGCACCAACTTTCGAATTGCACGCGCGGTAGGCGCTGCATTTCTTCCAAATTTTGTACGCATTTTTCGCAATGTTTGACTCATGAACGACATTCAAAATAAGTTTTCAGTATTTCAAAGCGCTGTTCCAAAGAAAACCGATCCATATTTGTTCAGCGGAAGGTTAGAACTAACCTAGAATCAACAACTTATGGTGCTAAAGTTGACAGCGCCATTATCGACAGGCTGTTCAAAATCGGACCAATAGATGGCCCACCCTTTATCTGTAGTCGAGTTGTCTTCGGGTGGTCAGAAACAGCTTAGTTCAGGGTGAGAACTTCTCTGCTGACAACACTCTGAAAATAATAAAATAATATAGAACTAAATATATAGGAACCGCCGCTCTGTTCGTAACTTTCAGTTTGAATTAAAATTATGAGGCGGTCAGAAAACTTTAGCTTTGGGCGGCGTTCGAACCGCTGACAACAAATTATTACGTAAAGCAAAACGTTAGTTTGAAACGTTTTTAACATTTTCTACCTCGTTTTTCTTCATTTAAATTCAACAACACAACAGAGGACGAATGTCACTTTCCCCCTACAAATTAACGCGGCTTTCTCAAATATCTGCGAAAAATTAAATCTTGGCTGTAAAAGCATTGACTCTTATTGTCTTAATGTCGGGATAGGGCAATTAATAAAGAGCAAGTTTTGCCATCACTCCCCGTGCAGTCCGAAGGACCAAAAATAATGTGGTAACAGAATTATACCTATAATCAACGATGATTTGAATGTTGGACGATTATTACATATCGTATACTGTTTGCGAACTCGGGCGTGAGATCTGGAGGAATTCGGGAAAGGCGTAGTAGAATATATTAAAACTGCGAACTTGAGGAACGAGAGAAAAACAATGATTTATTTCTGACATAAAAAAGAGGAAAAGCCGTACAAAGCTTTATAACTTTGTAACTATATACCTACCTACTATACATTCATATATAATATAACTAGCTGACACGGCAAACGTTGTTTTGCCTTCAAATTTTATTTATATTTAAATAGCTGACCAGACAGACTTCGCCTAGAAAAGTATTGATTTAGATATTTAATGTTTTATTGCTACGGGTATGTTTAAAATACAGGTCTATGATAATATTTAAAGGAGATCGGTGCAGATAATTCATATTTATTTGAAAAAATTTTAAAAAATGTGAATAATAAATGAACTATTAAATGATAAAAAGTATATACATAATTAAGAGAATGTTATTGTTATTCATTATAGTGGATCCGGCGAACTTCGTATCGCAGGCGTTGCCCTGCGTCATTTCAAATTGCAGAAAATCTGTGGTCAATTGTCCATTGCAATTGAATCTTTGTTATTGAAATATTGGATTGTGGTCGGGTCGATTTTAAATTGTATTTCCCCTCATTGAAGTACTGGAATTATCAATACATACATGTGCACAGATATCATGACCTCACAAAAATAAACATGGATGCAAAAATGTGCTCAAATATCATAACCTCCCAAAATAAAGACCTTCGTTGGGACCTTAACATTTGAAAATAGAATTCCACACCAAAATGATCAATCAGAATGAAATGCTGGCTACTGGCAATACCGGAACCAGCATTTGAAATCATGTTCGTTTTTAATGTGTGACAAAAAATTGCTACAAAAATAATTGTCAAACAAATTTGGTGGAACAACAATTGTCAAACAAATTTGGTGGAAAAACAATTGTCGCAAAAAATTGTCCAAAAGAAAAAATTGTCAGACCGTAACGTAAACATAAACGTCATCTATCATGAAGATGACGTTGTAAAATCACTCCATACAAAATGTATGGGAAAATGAATTTTCTTGATAATTTTTTTTTCGGGGATATTTCGGGAATTTTCTTGGGTATTCTTCTTGTTTGGCTGGAGACCAGTCCGAATTGGTGCGAATCATCGAAATCGATCCAGGCGTTCTTGAGTTATAAGCGTAGTAATTAACGTCACTCTCTTTTATATATATATAGATAATAATAATAATAATAATAATAATAATAATAATTTATTTCATATACTAAACGTGAAATAGAAAATGAAATACAAGAACGGTTGTATGGAGGTATAACCCAGTAAACATTTTTTAATTTCGCGGATAGTTTAAGTTGGTCGTTCCGGCAATAGTGAACATATTCGCATGCATTGTGCTTAAAAATTGGCAAATATGTCCACTATTGCCGGAACGACCAACTTAAACTGTCTGCGAAATTTGAAAAATGTTTACGGGGAACCCTTATGTGGGACTAAGCGACATCATAACAAAAAAGCGAACTAATGAGATGAGGGACCCATAAATCTAAAATTAATCGAATATGTACAATTTCGAGAAATACGAGGCGTGTTTTCAAACTAAGTACCGTTTTGACATAAAAAAACAACAAGTAAATTTTTTCCAAAAATAATTTATTCCCTTGAAAGGTCATACTTTACTCTACTTTTCTACATAATTCCCATTAATATTGAAGCACTTATCGTATCTTGGGACCAGCTTTTGTATGCCTTCGTCAAAGAAGCTTGCCGCCTGATTAGATTTAAACGTTCGGACACAATTTCGTAAAGAACACTTCTTGAGACAGCAGGAAACTTTTCAGCTAACGACGAAATCGTGAATCGTCTGTTCTCTTTCACTTTACAGTCCACTTTTTGAATCAGATCATCGGTAATGACTGAAGGTCGCCCACTTCGTTTCTCATCATGAATGTTTGTGCGGCCATCTTTAAAAGCCCTAACCCATTTTCGCACCATTCCATCACTCATAATGTTTTCACCATACACTACATTGATTTGGTGATGAATGTCAACTGATTTGAAGCCTTGAGCACAGAGAAACCGTATTACAGCACGCACTTCGCAGTCGGCGGGATTCTCAATAGGTGGAGGCATTTTAAAATCACGCAAACAGATGTAGATTCGATCGGATGGTTCCGTAATGGCGTCTATGGCTTCCCAACAGAGGTAGCTACATGGCACGCATGCGCTAAACGGCGACCGCAGTGCTGCGGCGGCGTAATTTCAAAACGGTACTTAGTTTAAAAACACGCCTCGTAATTTCAAAATCATTAAGAAGTACTGCACAGCTGAAAGTTTCTAGAAGTAGGTAGTAGAGGAGCTTTGCGAGCACAAAATTTGGCAAGAATTGTCCGATTTTATTAAATCCGATTACGGAAAGCCTCAACAAATGTTCAAATAGTTATAAAGAAAAGTTTAAGTTATAGGATTATTTTCAAAGTTCATCGGAACTTATTAAAATTTAGTGGAATAAATCTTTAAAATGTTGGAAATCATAAGAATTCCCCAAATTCGTCGAAAACAATTTTCAGAACTATTGTTGAGGCATTTCCTCATTGATCGCGTACAACGTTAATCCACGTTGTTTCTTGATGGAAGGTCTATATAACAATGTCGAAGACATATGAGCTAACTGCTCATCTGTTACCTCGCTGGCACGACCCGTCTCTTTTATTTTTAGCTGCGACTTTTATTGCGACTAGCGCACTAACGCTATCACTTGACAAAGTTGAGCGTTTCACGGAAAAAGTCCTCTCGGCCGACGCTTTCGAGTGTGGCAAAGATCGTATTAATCCTAAAAGACATTTTAATTGTCGATACTCAAAGTCTCCACTTTCATATTTCCGAAGCAAAATTTCTGTCCACATGTCATCAGATGACAACATGTCGATTTTTCGTCTAATCGAACCATTTCGATATTGCGAGAATAAGAAACCCCACCCTTTTTCATTACAGCCTTATCAAATCCACCGAGTTTTCCCGCGACAATCCAAACTTCACTGAACCTACAATCCCGATCCTCATCTTTCAAGGCCGTTTCACTATCAAAAACTTGCAAGGAAATAAAAAATTCGTCATTTGTATAAAACAGTCTCCGTTGGATTTGATTTGTAGTTTCTACGAATCCTCCTGCGAATTCTACGAACGATTTCCTCATTTTCGGTGGTATTGTTTGACTTTAATTTTTCTATAACGTCGCGTCGTGTCATTCTTCTCCGAATAATATCTCATCCAGGGGAAATTAATTACTACTGTCTTCGAATGGAACGTGCCTCGATTGCACAAAGGAAAGGAGAGCTTTTGTTTATAAAATGTCGTACCATCCACGAGAAAAATTGAAGGCATTTCTCGTGCAACCGACGAACTCGCGTTTCGGAATTAAAAAAGGTTTATAGTATTGAATATCGCCAAGTTATAAAGATTTGTACGGCTTTTCCTCCTTTTGTTATGCCAGGAATAAATCATTGTTTTTCTCTCGTTCCTCAAGTTCGCTGTTTTAATCTATTCTACTACCCCTTTCCCGAATTGCTCCAGATCTCACGCCCGAGTTCGCAAACAGTATACGATATGTAATAATCGCCCAACATCCAAATCATCGTTGATTATATAATTTTTTACCACATTATTTTTGGTCCTTCGGACTGCACGGCGAGTGATGGAAAAACTTGCTCTTTATTAATTGCCCTATCCCGACATTATACGATAAATCTTGAATGGATATTTATTAGTTAAAAAAGAATACCTATAAATCTATCTGTTGTAGACATAGACCAAATACAGTCAAGCATTAAATTCGAACCGGACTTTTTCTTTTAATAGTAACTTAATACTTCTTATCTATTACAAGTAGTACAACATAGATAAGAGGCAAGCAACAACCGAAAGCATTCGGCATCAGTTGGCCCTCTTCGGCTGGTTCCCCCACTATAACGAATATTTCCCCAGGCAAGTGAGGGGAGGCTGGCAAGTCGTTTTAGATGTTGCTTCTCTGCGGTGATCGCGGCTGATCCAGCGCGAACGTGTTAATAGCAGTAAATACGATTCTCTACGATTATGGTCGATTATTAACGCATCCCGGCAATTATAGCGCTACCTGCCAAACCCTGGATTCATACTGACAAAGAAGGAGCATATGATATTTTTAATTAGATAAACAAAGATATCTATAGCGGATAACTTATCGTATTTATTTGGAAATCTATAGTAAGCTGTGCGTCAGCATGAGTCTTGTAAGACAGTTTTGCATTTAACTACACTTTGTGCATCCTCGTTTAAACTATTTTTACATTTGCAACTTTTTCTACATTCTCGGAGTCAAAACAGCAGGCTTCTAACGACGTTCCCCATCCAGTTACGATAGGTACGGCGGTAATGGAAGTAAAGGATATTTTTCTTAGTAGATAGTAACTCTTGCTGGCGCTTTCAGAAAGATTTTCTTGGTGCCGCTAATTAATTCATTTATGTTTGGAATGTAATATAGAGCATATTTTCAAATCTTTTTTTAGTAGTTTACCAGCTATTGTCTATAAATTGGATGATCAAGCTTTTGAAGTGGAATATTCGTAGCAATATGTGCCTCGCAAAGATCGCTAAAAAGATCAGCTGACGTACTTGGATTCTGGTGAATTTCAATTGCAGATGATCTGCCAATCTTCACTTTTTACACATTTCAAAGTAATATAGATTCCAGTATTCCGTATTATTAACAATTATGAAGCAGTCATGATTCTTAATCCAAGAAGTGATGATTTCCTGATGACGCCATTTGTGAGGGGCCATAATAATTACGGGAAAATGGTAATGAAGAATATGTATTGCTATTTTCAACAAATAAATTAAAAATAATCCTCTTAATATGAACGAAAGACAGAGATCTAGCAACGTCTACTCCAAAAAATAAAATAAAATAAAATAATACAAGAAACCAAAACTTGCTAATCCTAAACCACATAGATTAATTACATTACAACTACTCTATCTCATTATTAAGAACGCACCGTTCGCCGACGGACTTATTGCTATTACCGGTGTTCGGCACGACTCTGTGCGTCTGTGCGTCTCTGTGACGCAATAGGGGAGCCGTCGTTCCGGCCAATAATTATTGTACTAGGAAAATCTAGTATTCAGATTTCTCCAAATTTTCCCAAATAGCAAGTCCAAGTCAAGCTCGACAATAAACCAAATACACTAACAAATCACAAAATGCTTTAGCTAATTGAAAAAATCTTCCATAACTGTTGTCGCTTTGCCGGTCGGAAACGAAAGAGACAATTTATGAGCGAATGAGATGAAGCTAGTGAGAGCCTATAGTAGCAAAGTTCTGTTTCCAATCGGATAAAAGCTATAAGGTAGCGCCATATGTGTCATTTGAAATCGACATTATCAAAGTTAATGATCAAAATAAAACATTATCAAAAGGTAATCCAACGCTGGCTTATATCTGTGGCTGTACCTTTTTAGGATTAGCAAATAACGAACGCCACGATTTTAATATTGTTATTTAAATTTAATTACATGAAGAATATTATTGAATTTTTTATCATGTTGTGACAAGTGTTGATTCAATATTATTTCGCAAGCAACAACATGAAGCTTTGTTATGGCTTTGTTGCGGCTAATGAAGAACTGTTATTTTGTCTGTTTGGATAATTAAAGAGTGTTCCTGTCTCCATATTTGTTTCAGAATTACATTCGCTAGTGAAATCTGCTTCAAGATCTCTTATGATATTGTGTAAAATGCATGTGATTTTTATTATAAGGCAAGCGTGCTCTTTGTTGGTTTCAATTTTTTTGCCAAGAATACACCACTTTGCATACAAAATGCCAAAAGCATATTCAACACATTTCCGTGCACGTGAGAGACGTTTATTAAAGTATTCATTTTTATGTCCAAATTTCTTGATGAAAATGGTCGCATTATGTTGACTTTCAAAGAATACGCTTCATCAGCTATTAAAACATTGCATGAACAGATAGAGGGGTGGAGAACTCTTAGTAGAAGAAACAAATTCCGATGGTAGGCGTAGGATTTCACTGTAAACGATTTTGGCTGATGAATATTTTTGGGCATCTCGCACCGCCATTCGAATTCCTAATAGCACTGTTAAGGTAAGGATAACAGCCAATCTGAATTATTGTGAGCAGTTATTGCTGCCTGCAATGTACGGTGAAACCGTTCAATTTTTCCATTGGACTGTGGATGATATGCGATTTTTGGCACTGGGTACAGGTTTACATCTACTAAGCTATGTCTCCGTTACTTGCAAGCCAAAAAAATTTGCATTAATTAAACGCCAAGACGCTCGCGTTCCTATATATCTTGTAGGATTTGATTTATAAATCGTTGAAAGGTTTGAGCTGCATTTCGTAAGCCAAACGGCACTCGAATAACCTGAATGGTGTTATGACTTATGACTGCAGTTTTGGGTATCGATTCTGATGCAACTACTATTTGATTGTAAGCTCTGACAAGGTCTAAGGTAGAAAATAAATGATTGTCGTGTAAAATATACGTAGTTTTGTGTATACTCGGAACTGGATATCTGTCTGGCACAGTGATTGCATTTAAACGGTGAAGGCCTCATTCTTCGTTTTTCCTAGGTACTAAATGGAGTGGCGGTGCCCAGGGAGATTTAGAAGGGCGGCAAATACCATCGGCTACCATGCGTTCGAATTCTCGTTTGGCGGGTAATTAGTTGTCCGCTGGTAATATTCTTGGTTTGCTAACTATTGGTGCAGCATTGGGAATAGTTTCGATATAATGTTCTGTTTGATTTTTTGTTCCTGTGACTCGATTAGATATGGTAACTTCCTTGTACTTTGTTAGAATCTCCTGCCATGGGCTGTTGAGAGAATGTTGAATGGAGCTAAATCAGTGGACAAATTCTCTCGACTGTGTGGCTTGTAAATCCATTTCTAAGCGCGTGTTGCTGTCGATTAGCTTGTGTGCAACGTCGAGTAGCAACCCATATCTTTTCAAAAATCTGCTCCTAATAATGGTGTTCAGACGTCACAGATATAGGAAGTCTATTCAAACTTCCTTCGCAGGCCGAGATTTAACGTCGAAACTCTTTTGCCATAGTGGTGATCTTTGAACCATTTGCTAAGTACATTTTGAATCCCGTTGGTTTTAGTGTGTGGTTATTGAGCATTGTTGACTTAGCAACTACAGCAACCTCGGCTCCAGTATCAACTAAAAATAGCGTATTATTATAATTGTCATTAACCAAAAGTCTAGAAATATAGTTTTGCATATCGGGTACTGGCGAAGGGGGCTTGGTATCCAACAATTCAATTAGTTTTTGAATTTTCAACAAAATTGCATGGCTTGTCACACTTATTAGCCTCTGCACCAAACTTATAATGGTAGTGGCACATTGGATGCTTCTTTATGTCTCTATTGTACAAATTTGAACGCGATTTACTTCGATAACGACCACACGCTTCCAGTTTTTCAGAACGTTATACCAGTTTTTGAAATCGTCACGGGTAACGTTGTGGACTTGTAGCCAACGGTTGTACATGTGATACTGCATTTATACTCGATGTACCATTATGTTCGGCTATAGCATCAGCTGTGACTGCCAACTCGTTTAAAATCCCTTAAGTTGCACTCAAAATGCCTCCGATTTGTCGTAGCAATCTTTCCATCCGAACGTTCTTCAAAAAATTTTTCATCCATTTTTGGCGATATTTGTGTAATCTCACGTAGTAAGGTGGATGGTTTTTTATCACCCAAAACCATGTCGTTTAACAGAATTCTATATCGTTTTGTATCACTTAGCATATTTTCTCTTAGCAGGCGTTCTTTCAGTTGCTGATACGGGTCCGCTATCTCTTCTGGTGGCTCCGTGATTAAATCTGTAATACTGTCGCATTGCTCTTCCGTTAAAGTACTAATTACCGAGTCACATTTTGTTAGAGGACGAGTAATTCCAGCAGCTCTAAATTGCGGTTCAGCTCGACCGAATCATGCTTCTGGTTTTGATGACCAAAAAGTACTTAGTTTAACCCATTAACGCCGAGATGATCAGAATTTTTACTAACTTTTCAACGTGTTTATTTATTATGTTATCGGACCAAAAAAATAACGCAATACCTCTATTCCTACGCTCTTTCAGAATCTGAGCTCAAAATTTCGATTAGACACCGAGGAAAAAATATGGCCAATTTAAAAGTAGAAAACGTGAAAATTGATCGAAACAAAATTTTTTCGCATTTTTTCACAATGATACCGCAAAGGTATCAGCTTTTTACCACGATCAGAGGTGATCATGGCACTCGAACATTAAGAGGAATTTTTTCAGAAAAATTCATCGACGCGTTTTTTCAAAATGGCGGCGAGAATGAAAAATTTTTATAAAAATCTTAATCTATCGTTTTCCTAAAAACGATAAACTTTCGAAAAGTTCTAAGAACAAAAATGTCTTAAAATTAGTCAAAGAACACTCTCAAACTTTTTCAAAATTTTTAAAGACAATTTTTGATTTTCGAAAATTTCAAAAATCCAATTTTTCAAAAATACCTAAAAAATTTTGAAAAAATTTGAGTGTTCCTTGACTAATTTTAAGACTTTCTTGTTCTTAAAAATCATTTCGTAACGTCTATAGGTTTAGAGAAAAAAAAAAATTTCTTAAATGGTACATAAAATTTTGTTTCTATCTACCACTACAAAATTCACGAACAAACTCGTACATCCTTTCACTAGTGCATGGACACATATGTTCTATACAATTTGTACATGAATTATAAGTAAAGCATATAATAAAAATATTGGTTTCCACTTTTTCAATGCATTTGTTATGTCACGAAAACGTTCAAAATCTTGTGCTTCATCGCATGCAGAGTATGAATCAGATTATTCGGATAGTGATGCCGACGAAAACATATTGATTCCGAATGCAGACAATTCAGGCTCCAATGATTCTGATTCCGATTGTGATTCGATATCTGATTCAGATTCTGAACATGAATTCACAATACCAAATATTACTTATAAAAAGCTTGTGCTACTTATTCTGAAAACTTAGATAAACTTGAAAAAATCACGAATTCATTTGGATCGATGGCGAGAAGTCATATCCAAATACTTGTGAACAAACAATATTATTATCTGAAGCTACAAAAAGAATATACAGGCGTGCAATCCTTTCCAATTGTTTGAAACCTTTTTTCCGCCGAAATGAAACAATATATAATTGATGCGTCTAAAGAGAATAATTATGATCTGAAATTACAAGATCTTGACACTTTTATAGGTATAGTTATTTTCAGTTCATTCAATAAAAGAAAGTCTCAGAGAGATTATTGATCATCTGATCCATTCTTATCTAGTGAAATTGTTTCTTCTGCAATGACTCGCGATAAGTTTGAAGAAATCAAGTTTAAAATAAAATATTCAAAAGCTAAGGACAAGGATCCAAACGATAGGGAGTGGCCGGTTCGTTCGATGTTGAAACTTTTCCAAAACAACCTCCTAAAGTTCGGAATATGGAAAACTTCTATATCTATTGATGAAATGATGGCCAAGTCTTATGCAGAAACTGTATTGAAACAATTTATTCAAGGGAAACCAATAAGGTTTGGTTTGAAATTTTGGGGTTTATGCACTTCAGACGGCTATCTACTGAATTTAGATCTATATTGCGGTAAAAATCCCAAACCGGTATTGCATTTATTAGAACCTTTTTTCGGCTAATAAATTATAATAAAATCCCTGCATTTCATTTGTACTTTGATAATTTTTTACAAATATGGATTTGATTTTACACTTGCAAAAATTACGTTTGAAATGCACTGGCACTATCAGAGACAATCTAGTGAAAGAAAAGAATATACTTGAAAAGAAAGCTCCACGAGGTAGTTATATTGTAAAACATGATCAAAATAGTGGTATAAATTTCATCACTATTATGGATTCGAAGCCCGTTTCAATAGCTTCAACTGCTGTAAATGTAAGTCCACTATCAACTTCGAGAAGATATAGTTCAGAGGCTCGATCCAAAACTGATATACCTTTTCCGCAAGCTTTTCATTTGTACAACAAATTTATGGGCGGTGTTGACGTGCATGATGGACACTGCAATAGTGTACTTCCAAGTATACATTCCAAAAAATGGACATGGGTTGTTTTATCAGATTTATACAGGCATCCATTACAAATGCCCACGTAATTTTCAATGCTACACGTGATGGAAAGAAAAAGTTGTCCAATAAGAACAAGGATCTATTGTGAAAAATGCAATCTATATGTATGCAATAATTGTTGGGCAAAAAAGCACTGATAAAAGAAATGTTAAAGTGAGAGGCAAGGGGACTCACGAAAAAAGCACCCCGAAACGTGAGAGGCAAGGGAATTCACAAAAAAAAGCACCCCGAAACGTGAGAGGCAAGGGGACTCACGAAAAAGAAGCACCCCAAAGGAGACAAAGTTCTATCACGTCCACGCCGTTGTCTCTGGGTAATGCTAAGAGTAAAAAAACAATGTATATGCACAGAATCAGCGAAGAAATAGTCAAGGAACACTGTTAAATTTTTTCAAAATTTTTTAGGTATTTTTGAAAAATTGAATATTTTGAAATTTTCGAAAATCAAAAATTGTCTTAAAAAATTTTGAAAAAGTTTGAATGTTCTTTGACTAATTTTAAGACATTTTTGTTCTTAGAAATTTTTTTCTGAAATTTATAGTTTTTAAGAAAACGATAGATTAAGAGTTTTATAAACATTTTTCATTC
This sequence comes from Chrysina gloriosa, assembly GCA_038088585.1. Taxonomy (NCBI): domain Eukaryota; kingdom Metazoa; phylum Arthropoda; class Insecta; order Coleoptera; family Scarabaeidae; genus Chrysina; species Chrysina gloriosa. The sequence continues at coordinate 32,249,403 of CM076089.1, forward strand.
TCGCCGCCGTTTTCAAAAAACACGTCGATGAATTTTTCTGAAAAAATTTCTCTTAATGTTCGAGTGCCATGATCACCTCTAATCATAGTAAAAAGTTGATACCTTTGCGGTATCATTATGAAAAAAATGCGAAGAAATTTTGTTTTCGAAAATTTTCACGTTCTTCACGTTTAAATCGGCCATATTTTTTTCTCGGTGTTTAATCGAAATTTTGAGCTCAGATTCTGAAAGAGCATAAAATTTCGCATAGGAATAGAGGTATTGCATTATTTTTGGCCCGATAACATAAAAAATGGACACGTTGAAAAGTTAGTAAAAATTCTGATCATCTCGCCGTTAATGGGTTAACAGCAATACGTTGAATTTCTTGCGTAGACTGACTATCATGTCCTGTCGCCATTCTTTCTTTAGTTTCTATCGTCGATTTAATCCGTGTTCGTAACGGGGTTTCGGCACCAGTTTGTGGCTGTATCTTGTTTAGTATTAGCAAATAAACAACGCCACGATTTTAATATTGTTATTTAAATTTAATTACCGAAAGACTATAATTAATTTTTTTATTATGTTTTGACAAGTGTTGATTCTATATTATTTCCTAGGTAACAATATGAAGTTTTGTTATGAATTTGCCAACCTCGTTTTTCTTCTCGTGAATATCCCTACTACATATCTCTATATATTTTATTGTTATTATTATTCTATACTATTATTGCTACGTAACAGTGCTTCTTCATCTTCTAAAACCACTATGTCTCGTATCGTTTTTTATCTGATTACTAATTCTGGTTTCGATTACTCTTGTAAGCACTTTTGCAGATACACTTGTTAGTATTAGTTAGTATTAGTTATTACACAGTATTTTATCTAGTTGCTTATATATGGGTGGTATTATTCCTGTTTTCCATTCCTCTGGCAGTTTTGCACTCTACACTATTTCATGTAGTAGTAGTTGAATTATTCCTTTTTCTCCCTTATATTTTATCATTTCTGGTGCTATATAGTCAATTCCTGGTGTTTTCCCTAGTTTAAGTTTTTGTATGGCCTCTATATCCTCCACCTTATATATTAGGTACTTCTATTTGTTCAGTTGTGTTCTCTTATATATCAGTTATTTTTGTTTCAAACTCTGAGTATTGTGTCCATCGTTCCATTATTTTTTTCCCTGTAATAATATTTGTATCTTTTTCTTTTATATTCATCACACTATATTCTTTTTTTCGTTAGATGTTTGACGGTTTCGTAAAATAGGTGTTGATTGTCTGTATAGTTCTCTGTCATCTTTTGCTCGAACTCAATCCATGATTCCTGCTTTGCTTTCCTAATATTTTCTTTAACTTATTTTCTGCTTTTTTTTGTACTGAAGTATTTTTGAGACGCTCGTTTCTTCTGTTTAATTTCTGATTTAGTGTCCTCGTTTCACCATTCCGTTTTTTGCATATTTATATTTTTGAAGCTACATTATTTTAAAAATCTTACGAGGTATTACTACATTGTATGAAAAGAAACACTAATTTATTTTTATTACCCGATCTATTTCTTAATTCTGAATGGACAAGCCCATATTGCAGACAAAATTGGAACGATGATATCCTATACTTGATCAATTTCTGGAACTTTTTCTAAGATCTCAACCGTTGTACTCCATTTACATTTTGCAATAGTTCTTGTCAAGAAATTGTTTCGTGGGATGAATGTGATTTAACTTCCAACTTAATGACTAATACTAATCATCCTGTTGCATAATCAACATTTGAAAATTATTTCTAAAGCTAATTTTCTGTTGTCTAAACTACAGCAAGTTCTGGCCCATTACCATCGTTTGATCATCTATCAAGAGACGTACAAACTGACTTGTGTGATAGATTTTTATAAGATTTTTATTTGTCCCTCTTTCAAAAATTTTACTGGCGTTAACATTTCAATTGCTTTTCTAATTTCTTTACGTTCAATTGACCTAAAGCTACGAGGGCGGTCCGATAAGTACTTTTGGAAAAGTGGCGATTTATTTCTCAACATAGTCTCCTTTTAGCTCGATACACTTGACCCAGCGATGCTCTAACTTATTTAACCCGTCTGAAAAATATGTTTTCTAGAGGTCTGCAAAGTAGGCCTCCGTGGCAGCGATCACCTCCTCATTCGACTCAAATTTCTGCCCGGCGAGTGAATTTTTCAAGTTTGAAAACAAAAGGAAGTCGCACGGGGCCAAATCTGGAGAGTACGGTAGATGGTAGCCCAATTTGACCAATATGGTCGTGGCGATGGCGGAGGTGTGAACCGATGCGTTGTCATGGTGGAAGAGCGCTTTTTTCTTCGACAAATGGGGCCGTTTTTTCTGCAATTCGGCGTCGAATCGACCGAATAATTCGGCATAGTAGAGCCCTGTGACCGTTTTGCCCTTCTCCAGATAGTCGATCACACCTTGTGAATTCCAGAAAACGGTGGCCATCACCTTTCCGGCCAATAGGCTTCCTTCGGAGCACGTTCGCCGGGTGAAGTCCACTGTTTCGACTGTTCGTTTGCCTCTTCTGTGTAGCAGTGGATCCATGTGTCGTCGATGGGCACGAAACAACGCAGAAACTCCTTTGGATTGCGCTTAAACAGCGTCAAACACTGCTTTGAAGTGGTCTCACGGTTGCACTTTTTGTCCGGAGTGAGTAAACGCGGCACCCATCGCGCCGACAGCTTCCTCATGCAGGATATGACCCACGCGATCTTTTAAGATTCCTACTGTCTCAGCTATCTCGCGCACCTTCAATCGGCGGTCTGCCAATATGAGATGATGGATTTTTGTCACGTTATCATCCGTGGTAGCCGTTTTCGGGGCACGTGCGATCACGTTGAAACTCGTTAAACAAATTTTTGACGGTCGCCATCGAAGCAGAAGAGTCACCGTACACAGCATCCAAGCGCTCTTTGATTCTTTGTGCAATTTCCCTTCCAAAAACAAGAATCGAATCACCGACCGATATTGCTCTTTTTCCATTTTTCTAAATTCCGCGAACACGCCCGATTTCACACGCGGTCTAAACAAAACTACGAGTCCCATTCGACTAAAATTTTGCCGTCTACGAGAATGTACTACACGATAATAAATTTCTCTTGCGATAGTGGCGCCATCGTGCCGTGAGGCTAAGTACTTATCGGACCGCCCTCGTACAATTTGTTGCAAAATTTATCCTAGCTATCTGCTTGTCTAATTCTTGTTTCTTGTTCTCACCTTTTCTAACGACAAAGGAGGTTAACATTTCGGCACTGCTGCTACGGTATGTAGCAGTAAAATTAATATTGCCACTGCTAATTCCCATCTGTATTAAATTTTTGTGTTGCATAGTTACAACAGTTTCCTTTCCTTGTCTTGATGGTTGGAATTCATTTATGAATATTTTCACTTTTACCATCATAGGTTTCTCAATTATTTTTAAGTCTGTCGACCACCAAGTGTGTCTTTACCGCATTTTTTTACAGGCAGCGCGACAACCACGTTTGCCAATGAAGGTTTTCTTTACAAAATGTTGCTAAATATATACTATATCTATATCTCCTTTTTGTCTCTACTTGTCATTTTATCATGTCAGATGTACATCTTAACTTATCCAGATCCAAAGATTAACTAGGAGGAACACGACGCGACTTTTATACGATCCCGCGCGATTGATAAACGTCGTCATGTTTCAAAACGTTCGCGAAAGGATTGTTAACTTGTAGAAACAAATAGTTTCTCAGTGTTTTATCTATTTCAGATTGTTGCACGTTGCGCAATACTCGATCAGTACTTTTTATGAAAAATAAAATACAATACTTTTTTATTTTTTCAAAAAATAATCATTTTATCAACCTTCTTTTAGATACATGTATATTACAGTGCTTCTTTTCTATGTACAGGCTTCTGTTGTTGGCGTTATATACTTAGCAGGATACATGCATTGGTCTGTCGCATGGTTTATTACACCCATTATTCTGCTAGTTATGAGAGACCAAATGAGAAAGGATGCAGCAAGACGCATAGATGTAGCCAAGGCGTCTGCTTTAGTAAATGAAAAGGATGTTATATTGGCCAGGATTGATGATTTACCGGCTTGGGTAAAACAGTACAATACATATGGATAGGTTTAGGATTTAAAATATTTAATTTTTAGGTGTATTTTCCAGACGTAGAGAGAGCTGAATGGTTAAATATGGTACGTACAGTAAAAATAATATATGTAACTACTTTTTTATATTCGCAACATAATTAATGAATCACCCAATTGGTAGATTATCATGGCTATAACTAGCAGTATTTACTAATTATTAATACTATACTCTATTATGTACCTTTTACTAACAAAAGGGAACGAAAGATTATTTTAAATATTAAACGTAGAAATGCTAAGAACGTGAAATGTCGGACAACTTTAATTAACGCTGTTCAGTTGGAAGTAAGTATTGTCTGTTTAAGCGACGAAAGATTGCGAACAGACCCAATGCAGGATTCTGAAATACGCTTTGTCTATTTAGAGTTTTTACCTACGTCGTCAATTTTTGTATGTAGATCTTTGTTTGTGAGACAAGCACAAATCGTGCTTCAGTAGAGGGAGATAACCGGTTCAAGACCAGCCGCTCAGCCGCTCGCTGAGTAGTCAACACCCAGAGGAACACTGGAAGGCAGTGAACATCTTTAGCGCCTGTATTAGGAAGGTAGTCACAATCCCGCTTTGGAGGTTTCAAAATTCACGACAACCCCTCGATAATTAAAAATTGGGGACAATTCCCTCGAAAATTTAAAATCCGAGTCCCTTCGCGTTTGATCGGTAAAACAGATACGTAAGTAGCGCTTGTAAACAGATAGGTAGTGCCTGAATGTATCGCTGTTGGACAGTAAAGAGGTAACTGTAATTAGTGCTGGTAACAGAAAACTAGGTAGGGCCTATAGTATATAATACATCACGTCATCAGAAGATGTCTCTTTTGTTCAGAAGAAGTCAGTAAAAAGCGCCTCTATATATATATTATTATGTAATACCAGGACGTCAAAACCGGTTTCGACAAGAATTTTGGATGCAAGCTAATGTTGTTTATGTATTTATTTATTAAGACATAAGATTATTTGTTATCTATGATTATTCGATTTTTCTATAATAGCTTTATCCTTAGCAGAACAAAGTCTCTTAACATTCTTCCATCCTCATCTTTGCTGTCCGATGAGAGGCTCATATATCCTTCGTGTACACAATCACATAATTCAATTCGCTCTCTTCCTCGCTGTCTGAGGAGATGATCGTTATGATGCTTATAACAAGACAAAAAGTCTTGCAACTTCGCCTTTAGGTCTACAGACTTTAGAAACCATTTTCTGTGTGTGTGTCTGTGATGTGTTAACCAACTTCTGAAATAAATTTATGGACAGCTGGTGGGTTAGTTCTTCGCTAATTCTTACCGTGATTTTTCCTTATCGTTTCTGCAACCTCCTTAATACGTACGTCATTGACGACTTCATCCTTGAAGTTTCGTTCTTCCCGCGTTTCAGGATTGATACAACCGTAGCATTTACGTATTGAAACCGGCGGTCCGCCGATATGTGTATTCAACTAGGATGTGTTGTGTTTAGTACTTGAGCGGTAAGATGAGGGATTACTTCTTTCGATATTCCGCTAAGGCTTCCTAGATTCTCAGATTCTAGTTATTTTCAGAATAGCGTCCCGAACCTCGGAGGCCGTATCCATTTTGAAGTGAATTTTTCTTTGTTCGATGGGGAGAGCGTTGTGTTTGCTTGTATCGTATACAAATGGCGCATTCTGATTAGCCACCGATAAATCATATAAAATAACTACGACCTTTATTTTAACAATAAACAACTCATCGCAACTCCACTTCTATTATCCAGTCGGCACCGGTAATCACCCTTACTTTTAATAAAAAATATGAATTATTGTTACAGCCAATGAACTTATCGATAACGATCTCAAAATGAGTGAGAAAGCAATCGTACAAGAACGTAATTAATCGCACAGTCGACGTATGCTCTTAATAAAACCAGTTTCAAATCACGTAAAGTCTGTATATTCTTTAGCGACGATGAATGGAAAGAGTTTAGCAAGAATGAGGGATCCAGGTCTATTTATCAGATAGAAGTTACCACCTACAAAGATTTCGAACATTTTTTTTCACACGGTTTTAGATATGTGTGCTAAGATGGATAGCGAACTATACCGAAACGTAAATCGCTTTTAACGTGCCATGAAAATTCGATGAACGCCATGCTTATGCCACATCGTACTCTACGATCACGAAGTCATAAAATTGGGGAGCTTCAACTAGCCTTGTATACGGTATTCTACGATTATCAAATCTTGAAGTTGGGTATCGATTAGATCTAGAAATGCACTCGGGCCGTACTTTGGCGGTAAAGGGTCAAAAGCCGTTGAAAGCGTTGTGCAATCTTTGCACTATACAACACATAGTTATATAATTTTAACAGCTATTTCGGCAGATGGAGGCTTACTTTCGCCGTTATTTTTTGGTATTAAAGCAATCTACGAATACGTTTGGACTTCAAGTTGCGCAGTCATTGTTTAGACACGCAAATGTGTGTATTTCTTCTTCGACGTCTGGAAAGCTCACTTCGAATCATTTCAAAACCTGGCTAACAGATGTTTTCTTTCCAAATATCGGACCAAAAGGTGTTCTCTTAATCGATTCTTGGAGTGGACATTGTGTTGACGAAGTTCGGAAATTGGTGCCAAAAGATCAAGCTGTAAACATTTTAAATATCCCAAAAAAGGAACAACAGCAATGGCACAACCTCTGGATGTGTTTGGCTTAAGACTATGGAAAAATTTTATTAGAACCTTTTCTGATACAGTGATTCTTATGAACTACGACTTAGATGTAGACTGTATATGTAGAATGTATTATTAACCTGCAAACGTTGACCCACAATAAGTTTTCTTCACCAAGATCTTTCGATGGCTTCAAATACTCGTGGTATAGATAGATAGATAGTTTATTAATCCTCTAGACTATAAAAATAGTATACGACAAGTCATAGTTTGTATGTCATGATTTACATTGATAATAAATAAAATATTTACATTTAGCTAAGGCTAACATTTATAAACATCATATTTTACATATGTCACAGTTAACTAAAAAAATTATTAAAAAATTAATTAAATCAATTACATATAATAACCAGAAGGAAACCATCAGCTCAGGTTATCGCTTAGGAACTCAGTCAATGAACAGTAGCACCTCTGTAGTAACAATCTTTTGATATTATATTTAAAAAGATGCTCCGCTCCAGTTCTAAGGGTTTGCGGAAGTTTATTATAGGCTTTTATAGCAAGATAACGCGGATTCTGTTTGTAAAAAGATAGTTTATGCCTAGGAATTTCTAGTACGGATCTGTTGCATGTGCTGTATGCATGACAACTACCTAGTTTGTTCAGTACATTAATGTTTCAGATCATTCACATACAGTACGTACAACAATGGCCCAAGAACCCCCTGCGGCACCCCTCTATTCAGTATCAATTTTTTGGAAGATATACCATTCACACACACATAATGCTCCCGACCATCAAGATAGCTTTCGAACCATTCTAATATATTTCCTCGTATCCCGTAAAAATATAACTTGTTAAGTAACATTTCATGATTTACTAAGTCGAAAGCTTTACCAAGGTCCAAGAATATTCCAATACATGAGTTTCTCGCACCCATATCGTTGTACAATACGTCGAGAAAAGATACTATCGCAGCTGAAGTGCCAAGACCCTTGCGAAAGCCAAACTGTTGGTCATTCAGTAGATTACTTTTTCTAAAAAAATTGAGAGTCTATTTGCCATGGTTTTTTCAAATACTTTTGAGGTCGAGTTTAATAGAGATATTGGTCAATAGTTAGTAATAGATTGCTCATCACTGTCTTTCCGAACAGGTACAATTTTTGCAGTTTATAATCTTTTAGGAAACTTACCACCTATTACGGAGTTATTTATAATTTGCGTTAGTGGGATGACTATTTCATCTATACAAAGTTTCAATATATCTGTACTAATTTGGGCATCACCAGATGAAGTCGAATTTTGTAGTTGGAGGATACCATTTTTTACTTCACGTTCACAAACAGGTTCAAAGAAGAATGATTTTACGGAAGCAAAGTTATTCACCTGATGTGGTGGTAGAGTTTGTTTAACTAACGGAAGTAAATAATCTGCAATTTCATTAAAATAGCAATTTAAGTGTTCCGCAATTTCTGACGTATCCGTAATATTTTCATTGTTAGCAGTTAGCATAGCCATGCCCTTAGGCTCCCGTTTTGACTTAGTCGACCCATTTACAATTGACCATGCGGTTTTCGTTTTATTCAATGATTGGTACATAAGTCGATTATTATGCAGTAATTTAGCATTCGCAATTACTTTTCTATATATGCCTTTATATTGTTTATAGTATTCTATATGTTCGATATTGCCAGTCAGGGTACCTCTATATAATTCCTTAAGCTTAAGGTTGCGTTTGGAAACGTGTTGACAGCACACGCTAAGGTGGGCTACTCATTTCCAATTGATTTCCAAAGGGAGTAAGTTTTTGCTGATGAATTATACATGTACCTAAAGAGGAAACATGTATCTGTTTCCCCTCCTAGTTTATATTGATGAATAATTACTTAGGTTCTCATAAATAATTCCCAAAGATGACCTATATTTTGGACATAGAAAAGTGGCAAATAATCAAAAATGTAAATGTATTTCTAGCTACTAATGGGCATTTGCACTCGGTAATAGAAATATAAAACGATTTTTAACAAGAAAGTAATTATTTAAAGTAGCGTTTTCGTAAACAATTGGAAATACGAAACTCCCATATGCTTAACGTAACTACTACAGTTACCTAATTTTTATGCGGTGCTAGCAGTTCACCTATTATTGAGAAGGGGGCGCTATTGTTAATATTAATTTTTGAACATATTCAACATAAGATTTTGGGATGTAATTCGAATTAAATTTACTAAAATAATATTTTTCTTAAAAAGCAAATAAAAAATATATATAAAAACTATTTTTCGTTTGGTACTTATGCAGTAGTATTTACAGTAGTGGCTCCAGCCTTGGAGAATAATCCTTCATACGGAATTGACGTGGCAACAATGCCCTAATATTTCAGAGTTTCTCTGTACAGTGTGGAATACTGCTTTTATACGTTGATGAGCTGGGTTTTCACTTCTTGTAGTTGGTTGAAGGAAACACATTCGTAGTTCGTTACGTTTTTATTTACAACTAATTATTACATACAAAAAAGAAAGAAACCGAACACGTACGAGACTTTGATGACTTTGAACGCTTTGAAAACTTAAACTTTACATTACAATTTAAAATAACAAGTAAAATAACGCGCACGAATACGTTGAATCCCTTTTAACGCTATGGCATGGTAAAACTGCACTCCCTCTCAATTTAAATGTACAAACTTTTATATTCTTAATGCTTCTAACAGTCTCATTCATAATGCTTGTGAATCCGAGTTTATCGGATGGTAACAACTCGAAAGATAAGAGAAAAAATTACAACATTGAAAATAAATTAAAATTCTAAGTACAGCTCTCGCAGTATAAGTTGGCGAATGGTGGGAGCGAGTTCGCGCAGATAAAGGAGGGACAGATTTCCTATCATTCGTCCTGCAATTCCTATGCACTATCTGAATCAGACAGGTGGGAGGTACCTAAATACGCTTACAGCGCATCGCCAGCGCTCGCCAACTTATATTGCGAGAGCTGTACTTAGGATGTGACGAATAATAGATAATTGTTCGGAGAAGTCCTAACAGCTTTTATGCTTTTAACTCATTATATGTTATAAGACGGGCTTGAAGTAAAATATGCACTGATGCTTATATTATAGCTGTAGAATAACCATGTTACCTTGTGAGGAAACAAAACATTAATACCATCTAATATAAAATAATTAATATGATTTTTGAGGAAGTTTAAAGTAACCTCGCCCGATATATTTTCAAATATATCGATATTTTTTGATATATCGTAACAAATGTATCGATATTTATGATTATGATATATAAACATCGATATCTTTGAATGAATCTGTCGATGCCAGTAAACATTTTTTAAATTTCGTGGACAGTTTAAGTTGGCAGTTCCGCCAATAGTGGACATACGCACCAATTTCTAAGCACAAACTATCGGGCCTGCCAACTTAAACTATCCGCAAAGTTTAAATAATGTTTACGGGGATTCATCGTTACCTTTCCATCGGATGATGACATACACTCCCAGTCACGGAAGTTGGGACAGTTAATATTTTTTCAATATAAGTATTTAACTTGCACAAAAATAAAAATAAAACACAAAATCAGTTATATATAACAAAATATTGGTTTATTATGACAAAATGATAGCAAATAATAATATTGATCAAATACAATCATTAAACTTTCTTCTCGTCGAAGAATCCTCCTTTTGCATTCAATACGGCTCGAACAACTCTGGGCATTCTTTCGATAAGTTTTGTAAGTGTGTTGGGTGGTAAACTGTTCCTTTGTTCTTGTAAAACTTCCCAAAGGTGTTGTTTCGAAGTTGGAGCCACTTTTCGTACCTGTCTACCAGCTCATCCCACAAGAGTTCGATCGGGTTAAGATCGGGACTCTGTGGAGGCCATGACATTATTTGCAAGGTATTTTGTGTTTGTTGTGTATACAAATAATCCCTACATACTAACGCCGTATGTTTAGGATCATTATCTTGCACGAAGGTGAAATTCTCCCCTATCAATCGCTGGACAGAAGGTACAGCATTATGCTCTAGAATATTTCTGTACTGTTCTTTTCTCATAATACCTTCTATCCGAACGAGATCTCCTACTCCTGCGTACGAAAAGCAACCCCACACCATAACTGAGCTACCACCATGTTTTACAGTGGGTGCTAGACATTCGCGAAGCATTTTTTCTGTCTTTGATCTCCGAACATAAACTCTTCTATTTTGTCCAAACACTTCAAACTTGGATTCGTCGGTCCAAAGCACAGTTTGCCACTCCTCCACCGTCCAATCTCGATGTCGTTGGGCCCACTGTAATCGTTTTAAACGATTGGTTCGCCTTAAGCTAGGCGTCCACCTATCCGCATCGTACGTATCGGACGCATCGCATCAAACGAATCGTAATATTCTTTATGTAGGAACCTATACAAGCGCGTCCACCTATCCGCATCGTACGGATCGCACGAATCTGCCCGTCGGCAATGCCGACGCCGTTGCTCCGAGAGGCAACTTTTGCGATGCGTGTCGATGACTCACTACGAAAGTCCGATAGTTGCGTCGGCAAATCCAATCGCTGCCGATAATGTAAATGAATTGGAAAAAATAATCCGTTTGATGCGATGCGTCCGATACGTACGATGCGGATAGGTGGACGCCTAGCTTTAGTAGCGGTTTCCGTACAGCAATTCGTCCGAATAGGTTTGCCTCTCACAAGCGACGTTGAATAGTGCTCACTGACACCGCGTTTTGACGATCGCGATTGATTTCTGCTGCTATTTGTGGTGCTGTCAGTCTTCTATTTCGTTTACTAATTAAAACGATTCGCTGATTATCAACGTTGGTCGTAATACGAGACGGACCTGGTCGATCACGGTCATTTAAACTTTCCGTTGTACGGTACAGTTTTATAATATTGGCTACACTAGATTTTGCCAGATGCACTTTTTCGCCAATTTGTCGAACACAATACCCTTCTTTATCGAGTGTGATCACGGACGATCGCTTTTCAACACTGATCGCTTTTCCACGCGGCATTTTCACTGTTAATACTTTCAAAATTCGCCCACTTGCACTTCGCGCGTACACGGAGACGTTTAGAAGTAAATTGAATAGTCCGAGGTACTAGAGGGATAGGATAATACCTTGATGACCATAAAATCGTTCTTGGAAACACCCTTGTAAATGTTTATGACACATAAAGCACTGCAATACTACTTGAATATTTCTTTCGGTAATACTGTGAAATCATTATATAGCGATTATTAGGGATTATTGTAATTAAGATTAAGTTCTATTGTAAATTCCATTAGTGCAGCATTCCTAATAATGCTGTATGATCCACTACCCGTAATAATTACTACGCAGTAGAATTCTCAGTATTGTGTAAGATTTTGAATTTTTATTGCATAATATAGCTATATGATTTGTTTAATATTTTAATTACAAAAATTCGACAAACGAATGCATGAGATAAGTTATCATTAAGTAGTGTAAACTAATCTGACGCTGTCACTCCTCCGAATTATAAGCGGTGTGAAGTTAGCGGACTCTTAAAATTCGGAGGAGTGACAGCGTCAGTCCGGTTTACACTACATTATCATGCACTTGTTTGTTGAACCTTAGTAGTAACTAGAGTTGCTCAATTTGTGCCAACAGTACTACAACTATTTTTTTCACTTTCAATGTATAGTATGAAGCCATTTGTATTTGTATAGCGCAACTTTATTTTACTTTATTATTGGCGTAAACTGAACAACTCTAATAGTGACTAACTGGAAAATCCATTACATACTTTTTATGGCGCCATGTACACCTTTCTTAGAGTAGATAACGAAATTCTATTATGATTTTAGCCTTACTTTTCGTTATAGTTTTGCTCACTTCGCTACATACAAAAAGATGCAAACTAATAATATCTAGAGTTTGTTAAAAAGGTGGATGACAGATTACGTAACGATGCTATTTTACGAACTTTATTATTAAAATAATATATAAATTTAAATAAAATAAGTTGTCATTGTAAAATGAAGTGGCTCGTCAGTTACACGTCATCCACTTTGTTAATAATAGCAAATAAAAATTAAAAGAAACCGATCACAAATAATTTAAAGTTAAAAAACGTTCAAAATTTATTGTTCTGTAAAAATTTTCAAATTCGGTAGAAAGTAATGACATTTCGGTAGATCAGTAGATATACAGAGAAATCGGTAGATCTACCGAAAAATCGGTAGACGTGGCAACACTGGTAAGCACCGTAAAAATCGAAAAACCTATCATGTCACGAATTAATTCTATTTTTAGATATTAATGTAAACTGCATACTAGCGCTACCTATAATTGCAAAGCATAGGCATAAAATATTAGTTCAGCTCAGTTTCCGAAGTTATGGAAATGGCGCTTTCCAAACGCACCCTTAACTGAGGAAACTTTTATTCCAGTCGTGATCCATGCATTACTAGGTGTCCTGTCGCTAGTCGTCTTACGAATCGTTGGAAATGCAAATTCAAAACTATTTTTAACTCTTTCAATGAAATTATTATATTGTTGATCAATATCCGTATAGACGTTGATATTGTTCCAGTTTTCTTCCCTTAGCAGTTCTTTCTTGTTGGTTCGTTTACGGTGATAATAAAATTATATGAGAATAGCAGATCTTTGAAGCCGTCTAATTCTTTGGAAGGACATAAAAGTTTATATTTAAATCATCGCAGAGAACAATGAAATATTCTTTGTAGCTTTGTAAAATATCTAACATTTCATTAAGTTTGCTTAAAAAAGAACAGTTATCCTTACCGTTCCTATAGATCGCCGCTACCAGTAATTTCAAACCAGGCAGCTGAATTTGAGACACAACACACTCAAAACGCATTTCAATAGAAATATGCTTAAACATGCCCACGCCATTACTGAACTCAGCCTTGTCACTACGTACGAATATAGCTACGCCCCCATGCTTATAGTTTTCTCTACTAAAATGATCTATCAAGCAAAAGCCATTTAGATTGATTTCTTTAATATCCTCCCTCTCCCACCAAGCACCAATGTTCAGAGACAGAAAACACATCACAGTGGTCTTCCTATTTTGTTACCAATACATTGAATATTTTGGTGAACAATCAACATGTTTACTGAATCCCGCCGGCACACATCCCTGTTACCTCTAAAAAGTAGAGCTTTTTTCATTTTCCATGAGTTCCATTCCACTATTAACTTTTTCAGTTATCACTTGTGATAGTTGATGACTAATATAGTTTTTTGTACGGTATTTCAGATGGATGCCATCTCCAAGATAGTCCTTCGTATATATTAAGTTATTAATACAGAAAACATTCACATGATTGAATTTTGCAGCCATATTATATATTCGGTGGTTAGTATGCTCTATGATTTTATTAAAATGTTTCCTATATAACATAAATGGAATGGTACTTATTATTATGTTAGTTGTTTCAGTATTTTCCATTAACTTCTGATACATATCTAACAGACTTTGTATTTGAACACTATCAAAACAATCCTGTATGTCGTTTGTTCTTCCCATTATTATTATCAAATCAGATTTTCAAGAGCATTTTGACGTATGCAATGCAATTATGTAAATTTGCGCCAAGTTTAATTATCACTGTTATGGAATAAATGTCTTAGTTTTGGTTTTAGTAATTGGCTGTAAGATTACCCCTGGCTCTCAGCGAATAATAGTACCTTTTATGATTATGTCTACTTTGATTATCTATTTTAAGTGCTAGATCTTGTTTACATACTTGTTTCCGGTTATTTCGACAACAGTCCACTTTACTATTTCTCTCTAGGCTTTTGTCACTCGTCTGTGCATTGGTTGTGTTGGAATTGCTTAGATGGGGCGTTACAAGGTCAGTTTGAGTCCACCTGTCTTGACAGTCAGAGATATCCATGGTTTGAGTCTCCGCTTCATTGTGAACTTTATGATTTTGCGATAGCTTTTCAATTATATTGCTTTGTTGTTTAATTATCATTTTGCAGTTCGCTAAGAATTACCTGTATTTTCTCTGTGAGATTGTTCTTCATTTCCAGGAGCATGTGTTTTTCATTATCTACTTCCGCTAATTTGTTGCGTAAATCCATAATAATATTACTTACATTTTTATTTTTATTATTATTACGTCACATTTTTTATCCGAAGCATCATCGTGATTAATACTAATGTAACTATTATTTAAAGTTTCAAATTTTTCCAGAATGGATGTTTTACTCTTTGTAACTGCTAATTTGTTTTTTTGTTGTTTAAGTCGTGTGTTTATTTTCGAAATAATAACTGGGATCGAGTACGGATCTGTATCAAAGATGGATGTTTATGCATAAGACAAAAACGGATTTCTTGTAGTCGTATAACTAAAAGTGTAAACATCAATCAAGCGTTTATCAAACCGTCCACTTACAATACGAAAACTCAAATCTCGCAGGCGATCGAGAAAAAAAACGGTTGTTGATGCTCTTGTGTTTCATATCAGCGGTCTTCAAAATATAGATTTTTATTTTGCAAAAGACGCGAAGTCTACGCCCTTGTGTAGTGTTTGTAGAAAACCTGCTATTGTGTGTTGTTTATGGCGCAAGCAATACCTGTGTTTTGAACACTTTTATACTGACTATCATTACTGGAATAGTTACATAGCATAATTACTACACGCATAATTCTACTATTCACCGTTATAATATCAACAATTACATTGTTGAATGTTACATTGGATATTTATTATTGTTATAAACATTTTAGTTAATATTACTCTATTGAATACCATGTCAAACTGAAAATTTACACTGTGCGAAAAATATGCTATAAATGAATAAAAATATGTAATTGTATTTCATCTTTCTTCTTGTATACACCGGTATACGTGACACAATGCGTGTATTTTTTGTTTATTCATATCTATCTACATTAAGAACTTAGATACTTAATTCATATCTATCTGAATATATTTCGCATTTCTCTCAAACGTTATCGAAATAATTAGTAATTCAAAATATTTTATATTTAGAGCGACACATATCTATGTAAATCAATCAATGACGACTGAAACATTATTTTCTTTTTTGATATCTTTACTATTAGCTGTGCAAATTTGTACGTAGAAGACGGTGCTGAATACCGTTTTTACCGACGTTATTTGTGATAAATAAAAAGGACTATTAAAAAAGATGAGTAGGGAGCCTGGTCGCCCATTTTGTTTGCAAGATATTTACAAAAATCCAAAAATTGTGCAAATATTTGGAGGGAGCTGTATACCGAAATCGGGGAACTCGGCCGTTAAAAAATGGCATTGTTCTTATAGCAAGATACCCTTTCAGTATGCACAGTTTCATCGAAATAAGAATTTCTAACTTGCCGGTGGTCCTTGTCACTGTTGTGCTCAGCGTCCGTTGTCGGTAAGGCGGTTCGTGCGTTTAGGGAACTCTATACGATGGTTGTGTAGTTATTTGATATCTTGCGTCAATCGTTGCAAGAAAATATTGGCACAGTCCAGTCCGGTGTACGTTGTTATGCTTATGCATAATACTATACTAGATACATAATACTACGCATAGTTGGCGTAGACCATAAAATGTATATTTTCTGATATCATCCCAACCATCTTATTTTTGTTCGTATCCGCCATCGGCAATATGGTTAACATCCAATTATATTCACCTTTGATATGTCTATGGTATGATGTTGATACCGATCGAAACGATCTGTTATCAACAGATACTGATACTTTGTTCCTCTTGCACCAATATATATAGGATTACTTGAAAGTATGGAGACGACGATTTATTATCGTTAATATACATTTTAGGAAATTATGTTCAATACAAAAGTTTTTTTATGAAATTTCTATTTACATTTTGGAACGCTTCAATTCTTTTTCTTCAATTATTTTTGAGTTACGCCTGTCCGCGGAATTTTTTTTTTGATAGGGAAACTTGTTAATTTTGCTCTACCGTTCGATAGAGATTCTTTTTCTGTTAACAATAGTATTTTTGTATTACATTTTTACAAGAAAACATCGGTTTAAATCAGTGTTCGAAAATTTACTGAACATTATTTTGTGTATTGTACACAAACTCAGAAACGATATCTATTTTTTTAGTGTTTGTGTATTTGTACACAACCTGAATACAGTAGATAACGATTTTTTAACGCAAGTAACAAACATTACGTAGCGTTCTCTTTGTCGTCCTAAAACAGTACAATTGTAGTGGTTGTGTACTACATTATGTTTTAGCGTTCTGTAGTGTACTTTTTTCATAATATACAAGTATTTTACTTTTTTGGTAAGGCTTGCGGCATTTGTATGTGCATATGTCAAGTAGTTTAGTTTAGCCATATGGAGTGGGCGCCCGTTTTTAGTATTACAATTCTACAATGGCAAGCTCTATATTTTTTTATTGATAGAATTTGTTACACCATTTCCTTTCAATTGTATAGTGTTATTCTTTAATTTCTTTTGGCAAATATACTTTTTATATACATCTGAATGCATCAGATTAAGATGTCCTTCGAAATTGCCGCTGTGGGAATTTAACACTTTATTTTCGCAATTATCATTATTGCATATAATTTCATTACTTTCGTTTGTGGAATATAATGTTTTGCAATAAAATATTTTTTGGACGCGGCATTATAAAATTTAAAAAACAATTCTATGGCACGGAAGCCAAACGAATACTAATAGTAAATGCACAAACTGTACATTAAGAATAATGTGCTGAACCGAACACAACGAAGAGTGTTGTTTGTCCACTAAAAGCAAAACACAATTAAACGTTTTGATCTTTATGTTGAGTTAGTTCAGTACACTATTCTCGTTGTGTAGAAAGATCACAAACAGAATAACAATTCTTTTTTTGTATTTGCTACACAAACACTATTTGCGTTTGTGTATTCAATATTCTACCGTACGGAACACTAAAGTACATTATATAAGGTTAATTTTCCAACACTGGTTTAAGTATTTAATAAATGTTAGGTACATCTAACAAGGGGAACGTCAAGGTTGTGAATAACGGATTTTGATTCGAATATATTATAGAGGGACCTCCCCGAGTACCTTGCTACCAGGTTTTGTAGCCATTCACCCTAGTTCACCAGAAAATTGCAAAAAGTTTTCTGACGTACTTTTTATGCCGCTACTGTTAATAATTTTCTAAATAAGTGACTATAGTGCAGTGGGGAAGGTATTATGGTTAGTACTCTAAAGTTAAAAACAAATTAATAATTAAGTAAATTAAATTAAGTGTTCAAATTGTCCTCCATTTGTAATTTGACAATGACTCAATCAATTTACAAAACCCCGAAGAGAATTCTCTAAAAGTTCACGGGGAATTTCTTGTATTGTTCTGGTAATTCGGATTTTTAAATGCTCGGTGTCATTGGGCTTATCTTTGAAAAACTTTATTTTTTACATATCTAAAGGGCTTAAATCAGGCGAACTGGCTGGCCACTCAATGTTTCCTTGTCTCCCAATCCATCTGTTTGGAAAAATGTTATCCAGATATTGACGAACATAAACCATAATGCGGTGGGACGCCATCTTACTGGAACCAGATATTGGTATTGGGAAGGTGTTCGTTGTCTTCACGTCGATGGAGCGAAGCAGAAGCAGGTATAATTTCATTTTGCAATAACTGCAAATACACCGCCGAAGTTAAATTGCTATCAATGAAAAAGGGACAGATGATATTACTCCCTAATATGCCAACCCAAAAATTAACATAACTCTGCAGTTATGTCTATTTACTGCTCCGGTAAGGCAAAAAGTAGCTTCGTCAGAGAAAAGAATATTGTTGACGAAATTTTCATTATTATTGATTATATTTGGCATTTCCTCACAAAATTGAAGTCGTCTACCAAAATCATCTTCCGTCAACTCGTGTGAAGTTGTACCTTACAAGATTTGTACTTTTCACTTTTTAAAATTGAAACAACCGATGACTCTGAAATATTGTGATTGTCCGCTAATTGGTTGGTTGATAAATGGGGATCTTCAGATATATCCAATAAAACATTCAGTTTTTTATCATCGGTTTTCGCTGTTTCAGGTCTACCACTTCTTGGCAAATCTTTAACGCTACCAGTTTGTTCAAAGCGTTTTAAAGTTTTACCAACAACGGATTTAGAAGTTCGATTTCTATTTGTATACGTATTATTAATTAAATTACAAACATCTTGTAAACTTCTGCGTCTGTCTCCATAAGCCAGCATCAGAAGTATATCAATTCTTTCACGTTCACTTAAACTCACCATTGCTAATATTAACAGCAATAAATTGTACAATTAATTATTTTTGACATAAACAATAACCACTGATAAAGTTACTTGGGCTCGAATTTGTTTATCGTTTATCAACCGATTGTGCATTTTAATGAAGTACTTGAAGAATATTCCTGCTTGCAGTTATTATAACATTTCGTTTGTTCATAATTCTTAAGATGAGAAGAATGAAAAAAATATATGGTGCGTTTTGAAAGGAGAAAAAAATTATTGCGCGACGAGACTCGAATCAGCGATCTCGTCCAGTGGAAAAATGTATCATATCTAGTGGATTTAGCTGGCAGGTGAAACTTCAAAATCGATTATCTCGATAATTTATGTACGATGCGTCGAACTATTCCAAAATATTTTAATTAAATTAGTACCATAAATATCAAAAATTACAAAAATCCGATTACCTTACCTTCTTGTTGGATGTACCTAATATGTATTAAATACTTGAACCAATGTTTTCTTGTAAAAATGTAAATAAATGTAATAAATTAAATAAAACAAAAACAAAAATACCATTGCAAAGAGAAATAAATTATTTATCGAATTGTAGAGTAAAATTAACCCATAAAAAAAGATACGGGGACAGGCGTAACTCAAAAATAATTGAAGAAAAAATGTAATTGAAGCGTTCCAAAATGTAGATAGAAATTTCATAAAAAACTTGTCCATAAAACTTCCCGGATTTTGTCTTCACATTGAAGTCAAGTCCGTATACATTTACTGGTAGGTTGTTTTGGGCCTCGATATGTCCAATATCTTTTAATTTCACCAGAAACTCAACTCTTTTTTTAGATTAGGACTGTCAAGTGTTGGGGGTAAAAGGTCATCCTATTCATATTTTGGAATGTTGGGTGAAGGACAGTTGTAATTCTCCCTGCGATTCATGCTTATTCGTATATCTATTTATGATGTCGATATCGGATGAGGGATTTTCGTTATCAAAGCATAATGATGCTTTGTCCCTCTTCCGCCAATAGCAGATTGATATGTATGTCCTTTTACCATTGTTAAATATGTGGTCTATACAACTTCGTGGGTTTCCGTCTCCATATTGAAGTCGATGAAATCGATATTTTTACTTTCATCAGAAACTTGATTCCTTGCAAGTTTAGAACTGTCGAATAGTACTTACTTACTTACTTATCCCGACAATCAACGAAAAACGTGACCAACAATATGAGAGGTATACATCACTCTATCCTTTTCTTACAGGCCAATTGTGTTTATTGAAAGCGACCGAAAGATTGACCGACAGAAATTAGCGGTTTAAATTTAAAAGTAACCGATTATTAATCCAATACAACAGTTCTGTGAATGTATTAATATTTACGTCATGTTACATGTTTGTTACCAAATTTGTATTGTAATTACCGAAAATGGTTCATAATAATAAATTTATGGTAGAGAATGATAAATTTTCGATAGTTTATAGTTCCTGATTCGGATGATGATAACATTAATGTTACTTTGATATAGATTATAAAGGGTTAATACATCTGCAACCTCTTTAATTGAATCGAAGCGGAATGTAAATTCTTTGTGATCTTTTAATATTAAGTCAATATTCTTGTATCGATTTTGAATGGTAATCTTTACAAATATTTATTTGTTGTATTTGATTAACAATGTTATACTTATATAATTATGGACCAGTGTTCTTAGAAGGAAAGGAAAAGGAAAAATGTAATATATCTTGTTTATGTTCATATAATTACAAAATAATATACACATATATACACAAATAAGAACGTAAGTACAACTTTAAACACATGGTATTGGTAGATATTCGCAACATTGATTAGTTTAAAAAATCCGGATTCAAAAAATTAAAAAACCATCACCTGAGTTGTAAATTACTGATTTTTGAACAAGATCAATTTCGTGTACTTCTGTCTAATAAAAGAGTCTTCTTCACTTGATTTCAGCCGTACCTCATGATGAAATCAAATTTTCCCATAAAATTGTATTATTAGTTTATATAATTGCCAATTAAAAAATTCCAATAATTCAAAAAATTAAAAAAGAAACAACACCTGAGTTACAAATTACTAATTTTTGAATAGGATCAATTTCGCGTGTTTCTGCCTAATAAAAGAATCTTTTTCACTTGATTTCAACCGTGTCTCATGATGAAATCTAATTTTAACATAAAATTCTACTATTAGTTTACATAATTGTGTTCTGTGGTTATGAAGGATGTCTGGACTTTTAATATGGGTATCCATAACGCCAAAATTAAATATATTCCCAATTATATAGACTATTGTGGTTATTGAATAACTTGTCATATTGTTTTTTTATAAAAAGCCTGTGCATATATGTACTCTCTTATGCATGTGTTTACTACCATACATATTTTACATCTAACATCTAACGATGGATTTACCAAGGAACCTCTATTTTTAGTTTTGAGAGTGTGCTAGTATAATAGTGGTCAATATCTGTAAATAAATCTGTACCCTTATCTATACCTTCTACATGTTATCATTATTTTTGATTCTTTTTGAACTTGCATGCAAGATATCTATACCATCCGCTAAGCAATTTCAATTCCAGAAATTGATGATTTCATTGTCGTACCAAAAGCCTTTTGTAAGCACTTTCAAATCGCTTGGAATTTGGGTTATTATTGAAACCATTTCTACTTCTAATCGCACTAAAAGACGTTTCCAGAAAGCTTAAATGATAATAAATATGAAATATTATCGTTTAGGTCATGAACTCGAAAACATTTCGCAAACTAATTATGAAACCTAAAAAAGCAGTTTTTCGATTGGTGGATAAGATAAGCTATATTATTAATTCTTCCGTAGTATTTTATAAAGAATCAATTGTTTCTTTACATATTGGAATATTCATTGTTTTTTTGGAAAACCTGTTCTTACAATTTAAAATATCAGATGCCATATCAATCTTTTTACAGTAAAGTGCTGTAGACATACAATCTTCAAATTCTCTTAATTTGATCTGTTTACACAATCCAAGAGCATTGTAAACGCTATTGCTTAATGTCTGGGCAACCAACTTTACTTTAATTTGGTTGTACTGTAAGTGCTTTCTTATTATTTTGTTTGCAGCCGTTAACCCTGATTCTCTTTGGAGTTTTTCTAAGGACTTTAAGTATTCCCACTTAATGAGTCTATTGTCCTGGTCCTGCAACTCACCTTTATCTCCTAAAACATTTCGCGCTAGTTTTAGCAGATGACATGCATCTGTAAAAATATCTTTCTGTGTGTAACCGGATGCAAAAACCAGGGCCTGAAATTGATATCATATGTAAATTTAGCATCCAAAGCTGTCGCCCTACTAAAATTTAACGCTGCTCCATCAAATTTTAGCGAATGAACTTTAACATTTGCATCATGTAGTAATTGGAAACATATTTTTACTAGCTTAGCTCTTTCTTCCCCACTCAAACTTTTGATTAAAAAATAGCCTAAAGGTATTTTCCAGCCAGCATTAATTCCTACATCGATTACAACCAATGCATAATGGGCCATTGCTCCATTATCACTTTGTGGAGAAATACCACTTCCTAATTCCACACCACCATAGAAACGATGGTTTTTAAATATAATTTGCTCACGTATAGACATTTCATCTATTACAATATTTATAATAACTGGTTTACTTTCTGCATATTTTCTTAGAGTGTCAAAAGAATCATTGGTAAATCCAGATTTTCCATCAATTTCACTGTACCAATTTCGCGATGTAGATTTATAGAATGATGATCTAAAAAATAATTAAAGATTGAAAGACTGAAGAACAATTGTTAATGCAACACAACTATATAAGAAACAGCTGTAAATTAATGTCATTTCAATAATGTGCTGTAATTGTAAGTAGTTATCTTATATGATAGTTCTCTACCGCAATATATATAATATACATTTCACTGTAAGTAGTATAAAATAGTAAATTCAAACGTCTGCTTTAATAGAATTATAAATATACCATCAATGTATTTTCTGCTTCTGGTGACACCAATTTGTTTTTCGCAAATGGGTAACCAATTGCTTAAAATTTGTCACCTATTTTTTTCTCTTAATGCGTGTATTCTTCGTTTTTTGAATATTCATTTTACTATCTGCCAAATTTAAAATCCTTTTTACTGTGCGTGGTGCTACCAGATCTGTTGGCAGAATATCCCCAATATACATATCTTGACTCACTAAATCATTTCCATTTTGGGGTCTGTGCCACTTTGTCTATAATTTACCATAACATGTACATTGATAAATTTATCACACATGCGTTGTAATTATTATTATGACGCTGGAGCTAGCAGAACATTCAACAGAACAATCGCGGCACCACATTCAGGAAAGGAGCGTCGATCAACCTCATTACTATCTTCGTAATATAATGCCGTAAAACAAGAAATGTAAGAACTAAATATACATGCAGCGATCACTACCAAGTAATAAGAAGTAATAAGCATAAAATTGCACAATCACTTGCTCAAATAACAAATCCTTCAATATAAACAAATAAATAAATAAAACACTGCATACAGCACAGAACACGAGATAAATGTCTAAAACTTTTTAGGTTTCTTAATGATTCTCACATGTACCTATCAAGTTTCGTAATGAAACGCTCCATAGTTGCAAAATAGGGAATATTTAAATAAATATATGGTGCATCTTTTCTAACGTATAATATTGTACAAGCTAGGGAACACAAGCAAACTGAACAAAATTTTGTACACTCACTCTCTAAGGTTCATCTGATACAACTAAAAATAATTCGAAGTGAAACGCGCCATAGTTGCTGAATGACAAATCTTTAAATAAATAGTCCGTCATCTCTAGGATTAAAGTGCTGTACAAGGCAGAGAACATTAGCAAACTAAATAAAATTTTGTACCCACGCCCCTTAAAGATCATCTAATACAACCAAAAAGAATTTGAAGTAAAACGCGCAATAGTTACTGAATGACAAATGTTTCAATAAATAGTCCGTCATCTGTAGGATTAAAGTGCTGCACAAGGCAGAGAACATTAGCAAACTCAATAAATTTTTGTACATACACTCCTTAAAGATCATCTAATACAACTAAAAAAATTTGAAGTGAAACGCGCCATAGTTACTAAATGACAAATGTTTTAATTGAAATGTGGAAGTAACGGCTTCCAAATCAAATACATACATATCTGAAGTTGAACTTGGCCGTTATAAAATATCAAAATTTTGTTAAAATTTAATTTTGAAAGTAACTTCCACCATGCAATGTCAATTAAGGATGGAAGTTTAAGTCATAGTAATTCTCTATTGCTGCTTACTTAAATTTGCATTTCAACCAGAAGTTACTGCATGAGTTTAATATTGTACATATGTAGATAGTAAAAGAATACAATTGAGGTTGTGTTAACCTATATAAATACTTATTCTGGTTGATATAATAATAATATATAGCAAACAGTTTAAGCAAAACCGATTAATAAACTATCCTCTTATAAGAAAATACTGGTAAGTGTGTCTCGCCGATTTAAATGAAACTTTGTGGGTTTATATACCGATGTAGTGTAAAAGCAACGGTCATTTTCTTAGCTGCCCTATCTCACATTAGCGAGAATGCTCTTAATTCAACACTACCCTTCGCTGGTGGACTGAATATCTCAGAAGCTATAAGAGAAATCAGAAAAAGTTAAGGGAAGATTTAAACTGTTTCACATGCTCTTAACAAAGATAAATATTTTCCCTATAATAAGATGGTGACGGGTAACCTCCATAAACATATGTATATTTGTTATAGGGAAAATATTCACGTTATCGTTAAGAGCATATACGAGGGATAAGCTGAAATTATTGAGAATAAAGAACACGGTTAATATGTTCTAGGATTTTATTTTAAATATGCTCAAAGTAATTCCCTTCAGCAATGATACATTTGATCATTATATCTTTCTACTGTTTAAAAGCTCCCAACGAATATTAATAATAATAATAATAATAATAATAATAATAATAATAATAATAATAATAATAATAATAATAATAATAGTCACTTTATTCCATAATGTTGTAAAACATAGAACACGTCAATTAAATACAAAAATTTCAATTACATTACAAAATTCATACACTACAAATATCAACATCAAACAAAAAAGCAAAAGTACTTGTAGGTACAATAGAAAAGTTTCTGATTTCATAGAGCTCTTGTTTTATCAGCCAAAGTTTGAGAATGCGCTTGAATTTTTCTGATGACAAACATTTAATATAGGACGGTATATAGTTGTATATTTTAATACACTGATGTATTACGTTTCTTTGTACTTTTGTTAGATGTGTTGGTGGTGGTACAAGGTGCGCATTTAACTTCGCGTTGTGTAATCATGATTGTTCTCATAAGTTTTAAAGGAATGTTGGTAATTAGTTTTTACAAACAACGCACATTGTAGGATATATAAAGATGGCAGGGTAAGTATATTGTTACTCTGAAATATACCCACACAACTGTCCCGGTTTCTTTTACCGTACACTGCTCTGATGCATTGCTTTTGAAGAATTCTTTGGGTTTCCACTGATCCACCCCAGAAAATAATACCGTACTGAAGCCTCGATTGTACGTATGCGAAATATGACGACAGAGCTGCACTAATGCCAACGTTTTTAGAAACTGTTCGCAAACAATAGCAAAAGCGCGATAGTTTCGCTGAAAGTTCCCCAATATAGAGCTTCCACGATAATGCGGTATCCACTTTTAGCCCAAGAAAAGGCGCACTCTGTTTAAAGCTAAGTGCCCTATTACCATGGACGATGCTTTGTGATGCAATACCTCCAAAAACCAGCAGTTGTGTTTTGTCTAAGTTTAGGTTGAGCTGATTGGCAGCAAACCATCCCTGCAATAAGAGCATGTTTCTTTCTAAAGATTCCTCCAGTTCACCACTCGAGGATCTTATGACTGTGCATCACCGGCGAAAAGTATCGTCAGGAATGTTGTTGTCTCTGCTAGGTCATTAACATACAGCAGGAACAGCAACGGACCCAGAATTGAGCCCTGCGGAACCCCCATGTCAACAACCTCAGGAGTAGATGTAATTGTACGTCCCAGGTCGCCCGATTCCTGCACAAATTGCGCTCGATTACGTAAATAGGATCCAATCCATTTGACCGCCAGACCACGAAAACCCATTATCTCGAGTTTCGACAGCAGAATCTCATGATTCACACTGTCCAAAGCCCTTGACAAGCCTGTCCATGAATACACAAGCAAAAGTTTCCTTTCTGCTCAAGCAATCCATAATCTCTTGAAGAAATGGCCCTGGTTGTTGATCGTCCTTTTATGTACCCATTTTGAGTATTGGTCAATATGTTATGTTTTTCTATAAATTTTATCATTCTTGTCAAGACAACTCTTTCAAAGATCTTGGATACATTAGACAGAAGTGCTATCTTCCAAAACAGACTTTCTGTCCCTTTTTATAAACAGGCACAATAATCGCTTGTTTTAAATCGTCTGGGAATTCTCCCATCTCGAATGACAAATTAACCAGGAACACCAGAGGAACCACCAATTCAGATGCACAGAACTGTAGTAGTGACACAGAAACCTCATCCATACCTGTTGCTGCAGTCTTCTTGAGACTTCGAATAATTCCAGTTAATTCTTGTTCATCAGTAGGATAGAAATAACATGTCTGATACTGACTTTACTGTTTTATAGTTTTTTATACCCTGATAATCATTCTTAGTACAGATGGTAGCAAAATATTTATTCATGGCGTTTAAAGCCTCTATTTCATTTGCATATGTGTCCACTATATGGTTAACACAGAAATTTCTTCTCAACGTAGATCCATTTAGTTTCCTTATTACATCCCATGTAGCCTTTACTTTGTTATTCGAACTCTGAATGTAATCCTCAAAAGACCTTCTCTTAGATTCATCAATTTCACCTCTTAAAGTTTTACAGAAACTGGCGTAAGTGTCCTGTGGTACACGCTGTTGTAACATTCCTTCATATAATTGGCGTTTTATACTGCTTAGATTCTTTATATGATCATTCAACCAAATAGTCTTGTCCATATTATCTTCTGAAATGAGCTTTATCCTGGAGTGCTCGCCCATAATTAGCGTTAATTTTTGTTGAAACTTGTGATAACATGTTTCTGGTTCAGTGGATGCCAAAGTCAGCAGCCAGTCCTCTGCTGCCAGTTTCTCTTTGATATTCATATGATCTGTTTGAGTGAAAATGCGTTTTTCTCTTCTTCGTAGTTTGTTACTCTGATCGGTGTTCAATTTAAATGACACTTTGTGGTCCAAATGGTCTGACAATGCAGAAACTATCACATTCGATTCAAAGTTGACAAAACATTATCTATTGACGTCTTGGAGGTCCGCCCTATCCTAGTGGGTTCCATACTAGTCGGCGAGAGATTGTATGAAGCCATGATGTCAAGGAGGGTATCCTTTGTACAATCTCGCCTCAGATCGATGTTGAAGTCTCCGCCAATCAATATCCTATGTCTCCATTTATCATTCAGCTCAAACAGCATTTCTTGCAAGATCTCAAAGAATTCCTCAATATTTGTTTTTATCGGTGGTCTGTATATACTTATAATTGCGATCTTCTGTTTTATTAGTTTTATGGCGCTTATCTCAATAATTAACTCTTTTCGTTTCTTTTTTAAGTATTCCATTTCCAGGCATTCAATATCATTGGCCACTAAGATAGCAGAACCACCATGCTGACGATTTTGTCTTGCAAAAATAGACACCAGCCGATAACCATCTACATGCAAGTTCTCATTACTCCTTAACCAGTGTTCTGTCAATATTAAAACGTTTACTGTAATTTTTAACTGTTTAATAAAAATTATTAAGTCATTTATTTTATTTCTTAATCTTTGTATGTTTTGGTGGATGATAGTGAAAGTACTGTCCTTCTCTATCTCGATTATGTTGTTATCAATGAGGCCGGCGTCTTCCGAAAATTTCTATACGGCCTAACAATGGCATTTGTTGGCCATAACTCAGGATCAAACGCTTTCGCATAATCATTCTCACTTATAGCTATTTTGAAAGCAGCAATATTTTCGGTTTTTTACCGCCGATATTGCTGTATTTAGACGGTTACCACGTATTGTTTTTCTAGTATTCATGGAGTTCAATGCACTGTCCTTTTTCTGATTTGTGTCGTTTCTCTTAACTTTGTCATTTTTCTGGTCACTATCCTTTTTTTGTTCGAGTTCACAGCTTTGGATTTGTTTATGTTCTATCTTGTTGTTATTCTCACATTCTGGTTTAGATTGTTTATATTCTGTTGATGTTTTCGAAGAGAGCGTAGGTGACACCTTTTGCAAATCGTCACAATTGAGCAAGCCTCTTGCTCTCGTTGTTGGTCCGTTTGCAGGTTCCTGTAATTTTTCATTTTTATTTTGTTTTGATGCTAACCGTACATTTTGTAAGGTATGTATTTCAACACTTTGTTTATCAATTTTAGTACTTTGTTCATTGATTATATTTACCAATTTACTCAATTTTTAGTCTATGGATGTAAACTTTAAATTTACCTCTGCTGCAAATATGTCCGAGTTCGATTGTTTACTCGCGCACTCATCACATACCCACTTTATGTTGGTTTTGTATGATTCCAGAAATTTTATTTCTGTCGGTTTAAAGCAACTGCAAGTATAATGCAAGAAGTTATTGCAGATTCCACTACAAATAATTTTCTTTTCCACTTGATTACTTTGATTTAAACTACTCTTTAAACTGCACTTTACACACCGTGATATACCGTCCGACGCCATCTTGAACTCCCATATCTATATTATTTCGGAATACCTTCAAAATAACGTGAACTACGGTATCAATCTCTTCTTTAGACGAAAACCTTCTACCTCGTAAATTTTGTTTAAGTTAAGAAAATTGCCAAAACTGACACATTGCTAAATCAGGGGAGTACGGCGGATGTTCTATTACTTTTACATTCTTTTCAGCCAGAAACTGCAGCGCTGTCATGGTGGAGCATAATGTCCTGGTCTTAAATTCTGTTGAACACTTCAGACAAACATTGTTCAGTATACCACTTAGCTGTAACTGTGTTTTGTCCATCTAGCTTAATTGCATTTACTAAGGCCGTACTTCTGAAGAATACCGCATAAATAACCTTTTTCATAGCTCGCTGCTTCTTAGTCATTGTAGGATTTTCCCCATCTTTATGTATCCATACACAACTCTATTGGGAGGTAGGAAGGTCGAAAAAGGAAATATAAGTTTCGCCACCTGTCACTATTTTAGAAAAATTTGGTTCCCGCCATTATTTAATAAATTTAAAGTTTCATGGCGAATTCTCACACGCTCTGATTTTTGGAAGTCAGAAAGGTGATGTGACACAAAACGACTAACCGCTTTTTTAAATGCAGGTGATCGTGTATGATTGTTTAAACAGCTGAGGATCCAATTTTCAGTATACGTACTATTACCGCATAAGTAGCTTTATTGTCTTCTTCAATTATTTTTTTAACAGCAGCACGCCCTGCTCCATTTTGTTGCTGAACAGAATTCCTTTAGCGTTCAAATTCCTTATACCATCGGTAAATTGTAGTCAAGGAAGGTGCTTGTTCACTAAGAACTGAATTTAAACTCTCTTTGTACTCATAAGCGCTTAAACCTCTTTTAAAATCATAGTAAATTATGATTTGAAAGTGTTCTCTGGCTAATTCCATTTTATTTTACTTTTCAAAAATAAGTAGCTGAGCGTAGTAACGAACGTAATTTCAACTGAACATCAAATGACAGATAAAAAATTGCTCTAAGTAAACACTGTGAGATTGTTTTTCACAGTCTACTAGATTTTCTTATTCTCAATAAATTTATCTTCTTCGTAAAACAGTTTAAATCTTGCTTTAACTTTCTTTTTATATATCTGATAGTTTCTGAGTTATCGAGTTATACGGCAAAGGGCAGTTTTGAGCTTAGGGCGCTATGCAGCCCGGTAATGTGAGACTGGGCAGCTAAAA
Source organism: Chrysina gloriosa (assembly GCA_038088585.1). Classification (NCBI taxonomy): domain Eukaryota; kingdom Metazoa; phylum Arthropoda; class Insecta; order Coleoptera; family Scarabaeidae; genus Chrysina; species Chrysina gloriosa. The sequence continues at coordinate 32,279,413 of CM076089.1, forward strand.
TGTTACTGTTGTTGTTACACTACATCTGTCTATAAACTCACAAAGTTTCATTTCAATTGGTGAGACACACTTACCAGTGGTTTCTTGTTAGTGTTTATTATTAAATTTATAATAAATCTAACAGTACAGACCGCCCAAAAGACTGTACTCTTTATTTTGGAGGTTTGTCGTCTTATGTATAATTTTAAATTCTCTCTTTGGATACTATGCCCTGTATCATTAATATGGTGACCTACGCTTGAGGATCCTAGTTTTCTATAGCGCTAACCAGCCATGTGCTCTTTGAATAGTCTCGATACGATAAATATACAGTCGGTTGGCCTTGTGAATATATATACATTTAAAACTTCCTAAAATTGAAAAGATGTATATAACGCTATTTCTGTATATAAATAGCATAATCCTGAATCAAACCATCCTTATAGCAATCTTGAGCCAAATTATACATGAATCGGTACATTCATTGACTATTCTAAACCAATCCAGTGTTGCCAGGTTTATCGACCATCTTTACGATTTTCACCTATCATACTTCTGCCAACCTAATACCTAATACTCCTTTGCCACCAGAACCAATAATCACAATATGGGGAACGTGGTTGAAAGCTGCTTGTTTTTGTGCAGAACATTTTGTCCCTATTAAAGAACTTATTTTAAGTTTTAAAGAGAAAATTATTGGTGCAATTTCAAAGTGCAAATCAATTTTAGAAAATAATTTACTACACCATGAACTTTGCTTCAGTATATCAAATTATGATTTTGTTCATGAAACTATTGTTATTCTTGAAACTGAATTACTCCCGTTACAAGAATCTCTTGATTGATGAATTTAAGGAAAAACTTGAGAAAGGTGCTGGAAAAATGGGACAATTAATAAATAAAAATTTAATGATATAATAATAATAATAATAATAATAATAATAATATCAATTTATTCCATATTACAAAAAGCATAGAATACGTCAACAAAAAAGTAGAATACACATATAGTAAAAGATAAATGACAAACAGTAAAAACAAATAAATGACGAACTAACACTGAAATCTATTTTTTAAAAATATCACTATACTACACAAGGTGCAGCATAAAATTCATCAATGCCGTAGAGCACCTTAGTGGCTAGAAAGTTTTTTAATTTTCTTTTGAATTTCGGTAATGGCAGTTGTTTCAAGCTTTGGGGCAAGTGATTGTATATGCGAACGCACTGCCATACCGCCTGTTTTTGTACTTTAGTTAAGTGAGTGGGAGGCGGAAGCAGCCAACACTTATCCTTTCCTCTGGTGTTGCGAGTATGCTCCAACTCATGTTTTTCGAAGAATTCACTGTAGTAGTTCTTGACGAAGGTTGCTGACTCCAAAATGTAAATAGATGGTAAGGTGAGTATGTTTGTATTTTTAAATATAGGTCTACATATATCCCTAGGTTTTAATTGGAACACTGCTCGTATACACGCTTTCTGTAGAACGAAAATTCTACCAACGTCTGAAGCGTTACCCCAGAACACCACACCATACTGCAACCGAGCCTGAACACACGCGAAGTAAACACTTAAAGCGGTGTCAGCACTTACGTTCCGAGAAATAATGTTCAAGCTGTAGCAAAAGCCACTCAGCTTCTTCGCGAGCTCCTCAATATGAGGTTTCCATGACAAAGATAGATCGACCGTAACACCAAGAAATCGAACATGATCCACACATTCTAGAATTTCTCCATCACGCACAACTTCCAAATCCTCTCTAGCGACACCAAAAGATAACAAATGTGTTTTACCTGTGTTCAGCTTAAGGTTATTAGATGTAAACCACTCCGCCATGCACACAAAGTTTCGTTCCAATACATTCTTTATTTGTCCACATGTTTGCCGTCGTACAATGCAAGATGTATCATCTGCATATAACACTGTAAGACCATCAACCACTCCCGGCAAATCATTCACATACAGTAGGAAGAGAAGTGGGCCAAGAACGGAACCCTGCGGGAGACCGAACAGTGTGGTCCTCCAAGGTGATGTAATCTTCAACCCCAAATCGTCATGAGCAATCACACGTTGTTTTTGCTCGGTCAGATAGGAGCGAAAAAGCTCCAAACACACGCCTCGAAAACCCATTATTTCCATCTTACGCAGAAGAGCCTCATGGTGCACACTGTCGAAGGCCTTGCACAGATCCAGAAATACACATGCCGAAATATCCCTATCACTTAGGCCCATCAAAATCTCCTCAGTTAGCTGGTAAATTGCACGAATGGTACTCTTGTTTTTTATATATCCATTTTGATTTGAATGCATGATATTGTGCTTTACTAAAAATCCTGTGATACGACTACACAATAATTTTTCAAAGATTTTCGATATATTAGATATAAGCGCTATGGGTCTGTAGTTGTTAATATCAGCTCTATTCCCATTTTTATGCAAGGGCTTAATAATAGTGTATTTTAGTTTTTCAGGAAACACACCTTGCTGAAAAGATATGTTTATAAAAGATATAGCGATTTAAATTTTTTGCAACAAGCAAACCAAATTCCCCGTTGTGATTTTGATGTTGAAATCGATTTAAATCCGGAAGTTTTTAATGTTTTAAAATATGCACCGATCACATCAGTTGACATCATTTTTCAACGTACATATCGCTACTAACGGATAGGAGACAATTTAACTATTGAAAATATTGAAAAACATTTGATTGTGGATTGTTTCTACAGTAACGAATGTAGCGTTTAATGTAGAAATGTAAGTGATAAGTATCTGTTGAATAAAACATTTCTTATTTTCTTAGTGTTTGTTTCTTTTCCTTGTTACTTGAAAATATATTCGACATTCTGAAAATATTTTTGAACCATATTTTACATTTTCTAGACATTTTAGGAATATTTTCAACATGTTTTGCTCATATGTAAGATGTATATGTGTACATAATTTAGTCAAATTTCGAACATATAATCCGGTCTCTAGTCATTATAAAACGGGCTTTGTAATGTCAATTCACTGTCTTCTCAGACTGAATGCGGCCAATTGGATAGATCGTATAGGTCACGCTGTTGGTAACATACTTATTGACACGTTTACACAGCCGCCTATGCAATATTGCTTAGTATACTTCAGCTACTTTACTGATACTGATGTATTTCCGTATCGCTGATTTTGCTGTTATGGAAGACCCGACTAAATCGCAAACAATTTTCTTTTCTACCCAAAGGTACTACAATTAACGCGGAATATTATTCTAAGCTTTTATCTAGCCCGCTGCACGAAGGATGAAAGATGTTGCGCTGGGAATTCCTTCCACACCCACCGCATCCACCAGATCTGACTCCTCCTCTGACGACTCCCATTTTTATCTGTTCACAAATTTGATAGAATCACCACGGGGTGGTCGATTTTAGAATTTGTTGTAAATAGTTGGGTTGTAGAGATTCCCAGAAAGTTCTTTGAGGACGGTTAAGTAAAATTAGTTTCACGTTGGAATGAGTGTAGTCAATTAAATTGAGGTTATATTAAAGAAACTGCATTGTGATTTTTGATCAACACTGCCGGAATAAAAATATAGTCAAATTCCTAGAAACATTTGTCGTAACAACTACAGTACTTGTGATTTGCTTTTTTAATGTTAATTATATTCTAGTATCTTTAACCACCAGAATTAAAACCGCGCGAGCAAAGCCCAGTACATCAGTATCTTTAATAACAGATTTAATATTTAATTTAGACACACACTATTTTTGTATTAATACTGTACTTTATCAACAGATTATCAAGCAATGTTGGCCTAATGTGAATCAATTCGTCAGGGAGATTGTTCGAGATAAAATTCAACCTATACTAGCGAAGAATTTAGATAAATTGAAGCTAACTGGATTTAAATTTGAACGAATAATTTTAGGAAGCGTGGTAAAAGAAATCAAATGGTGTTTATCCATGCATTAAATTCTTTTTGTTTTAGCCACCTAGAATTGGAGGTATTAAAGTTTATGATAGGAATATATCAAGAAACGAAATTATGTTGGATATCGATTTCTTGTAAGTAGACATACATGTGTACACTTCGTTTGATTTCGGTAGTTACATCATTGATTTTGGGTGGAACTGAAACTGTTTTGTTTATGATAATATGTATTAAGAAACATCTTAATGTAATTATCAAATTATCACTAAAGGTGTCTTATTATTGAAGCGCACTTTTTAATTTTTTTAGTTACGCTGGAGACTGTGACATAACATTTACATTACAAGGAATTAAGGGAGGTATTAAAGATTTACAGGTTAGTTTATTCTACAATTGGACTTTTAATGAATTCGCGATTGTCAGATGTTTATTTTACGTTTCTGTTGGAAACGAAATTATGCAAATCTGTTCCCACCATGATTTCTATTTTATGATTCATTTGTCACCAGAAAATTTATTTAGCACCTTTGCGCTTGTTTAGCTAAAATCCATGATTTTTACGCCCTTTTATTAGGTGATAATAGGGAGGTGAATTATCTTATATTGTACATATACCATTAACGGGTGGTGGAATTTTATAGGTAGATACTGATAACTTACGACCAATTTCTTAAATCGCACAGTATTAGGAATACGAAGTAACACAAAAGCCGGCTGAGTATCTACTAAATTGCTTTTGCCTTACACACACGTACGCTACGAATAATATAGCTACTGATAAATACAAATAGTAACTATTGCTCATAGAAATTCGCAGGGGCGTTAAACACAAACGCAAAATACCTACTTCTTTATAAACCCTTCCTTCAAATGTTTCATTCTTGCTCTTCGCACTTTGGCATAAATTTAGGATAGATATCGGACGACCCAAAGATTTTTTTCTCTGCGTGACGCCAGGTTGTTTTTCCTACTAGATTTCCTATCCGATTATTCCATGTGTTAGTTGGTCTGGTTCTTCTCCGTTCCTTACTATCCTAATTACTTTTTCTCTGTTAATTGTAACATCCAGTCCACGTTGCATCCTTTCCGTCATTTTTTATCCGACCACGGGTCGCCACCTCAACAGCGGTTCTTAGGAAACGGATTTTGCATGTTTGTATTGTATCACGTCTCCGTTCACTGATAGTCCACACTAAATACTCTTATTTCAGTATTTCTAGTAGTTCTCACAAATGATTTGTTTAATGCATGGAATGATTTAGTTGCACTTGTCACTCCATTATTCATTCCCGTGCCAAGTTTACCAAGCGCATTCGTGATTGATTGTGAATTCAGGTATTTGAGGTCAGACAAATGTTCAATAAGTACATTATTCCTTGTGATGTGCACTCGTTCTTCACTGTTGACTACTGTTAATACTTTGGTTTTCTCGATATTGATTTTAATTTTTTATTTTCGTTCGTTGTTCCAAATATCTAGGAGTGATGTTCCCAAAGGATTTGCCCACAATTTCGTAAATTTTTATCAAAATTGCAGTACAGGTTTTCAATATAATCTCCATTGAATTCAATACACTTATATCAACGTGAACTATTCTTTAAACCGTTATCAAAGAAGTTTTGCGGGGTCTCTGCAATCTACCTCTTTATAGTAAGTTTTACCTCTTTTAAGGTCTAAAGTCGAACACCCGATAATAATTTATTGAAATTTGGGAACAGATGAAAATCGCTAGAGATCAGATCTGGCAAATAGGGTGGATGTGGAACTAATTCCCAGCGAAATTCGTTTAAAACATTTGTTAATTCATACAAAACCCCCTTGCATTCCCAGAATATACTAAGCATTACTTTTTCAACCGACCGAACTGCACGTGCTTTAAGTAAATACCCTTCTTCTGGTTTGTACCCCTCTTTCGACTGATTCTTTCTCTCAGGATTAAAGAAAGGTATCCATGTTTCTTCAGTTGTCATTATGTGTTGTCTGAATTGGCCGTTATAACGTGCAAAAAGTTGCTTGTGTGTTGCCGTTTCGGTCCTAACAGCCTTGGTACCCTGCGGGCTAAAACCTTGTTCACGCTCAAATGTTCATGTAAAATCTCATGAACCTGTCGTGTAGCTATTCGTACGCTAACACTAATAGTTCACGAATAGTTATTCGCCTATTATCTCTCAGTACGGCAGCAGCGCTTCCTTCGGTGCTTAGTAGGCTACTGCGACAGTGATCTAACGTGCCGCTAGCTTTAAAACGATGGACCTATCGATGGACTGTACTTTTAGATTTTGTAAGCTCTCCAAATACACATTTCAGATTTTAAACGATTTCAGAAGGTTTCACACCCACTTTAAATAAAAGAAAATGATAGTTCTCTGCGATTTTGTCCCGTCTTCCACGATAACAAAGTCGGCGATACGGAAATACATCTGTATCAATCAAGAAGCTGAAGTATACTAAACAATATTGCACAGATGGCCGGGTAAACGTGTCAGGAGCTGTCTCTGACCAATATCGTGATCTATAAGATTTACGCAATAGAACTTGAACCAAATTCCTACAACATTCGAAACATTCCTCGTATATTTGTTCGTAACTCTTTTTCGGATATCGCTACGATCACTAAATCATCTTCATAAACTAACTCAGAATTGATATTTTCCGAAGCCTGTGCGCCCTGGTTCTCCATTTTTCATTTGCTTCTTACACTCTTTAGCTATTTTATCAATCGGTATAATGAACAACAGTGAGTGCTCCCTCTTGTAACCCCTTGTAACAAATTCTTTGGACGTTCGGTTGTTAGCACGAACCATATTTCTTGTACACTTACAGATGCCGCTTGGATCAGCTATTCTATATATGCGTAGTATCAGTCGACTGGTTTTTTAAATTATTTCATTTATTATTTCAAAAGAGAGCTTAGCGTTCCATTTGTTGTTCCTCAATTTTACGCCTAGATACTAGGTGTGTAAATAAAGTAATGAGATCGGTGTTTTGTCACTGAGTTTATTCCAACAACATAGCAATTCACCATTGCCTCCTTCAAAGTAACTGTACCTTCCACTCCTCCTAGCAGTGCTGGAACTCAAATACCGGAATACCATTCAGCTGGCCGGTTCCAACCGTTAGAATGTTGTCCAATCCCCCAAAACGACGTCCCTTGAAGTGTTCTTTCAATCTCGGGAAGAGAAAAAGTCAGAAGGACTCAGGTCGGGCGAATAAAGAGGCCGAGGAGCCATAGGAATATTGTTACTGGCCGAAAAACGGTTTACTGAAATTGCCGTGGGAGGCGTATTGTCGTGGTGCAACACCTAGTTTTTTTTATGATTGGTCGCACACATCCTCTTTTTTCGATTTTTTTGAAGAACCTTTCGGTAAAAGTGTTGATTAACCCCTTCACCTAGAGGCACAAACTCTTTGTGAACTTAAGATCTTAAGAACAGTTTCCACCAGATAAAGATGTCTTAAGAATCTATAAAATACGCTTCATTTATTTGTCCTTTAGGTTAATTTGAATATTTAATAATGGTATTTGGTTTATGTATGTATGCTGCTCCAACATTTCAACGGTTCATTAATTAATTGTTTAGATTTGATGATGTTCTAATCGCAACAGAAATAGTTGAAAAACATTTGCCAATTTTTGAAAAGTTATTAATTTTACTGAATAACAATAAATTAGAACTAACACTACATAAATGAAGGTTTTTTTATAACGAAATAATTTATCTTGGATGTTTGATTGATGACAGGAACATGATAGGGACATATCAAGATATATACCAAAATTGATAGTGAATGTGAATGAACTGCAACAAGATCTACTTGTGGAATGCAAGCAATGCGTTAGATATTAATGCTCTGTTGTTCGATTCTTTACAAAAAAGTAATCCTGTTCTTTATGATTACTACATTGATGTAGAACCGCTCAAATCAAATCACACTGTTAAGGACTTGAGTGTTTTGTTTGATAGTGGATTAACTTTATATTAGTCCAGTCATTCTGTAGGTACATTTGGAAAAGAAAGTGAACCGGGAAAGCCAAATTTTTTATATGTTGTGGCGGAAAGCTTAGGAAAGCTTAACTTGAGATTTGAGATCAAGATATCCTATGTGCATTTTTCACCATATTGGAAAAAGGTTTAAAAACAGCACCACTACAAATTTGTTTCGCCACACTGTGGCTTTATCAGGTGGATGAAAACTGACTAGATGAAGCCACAATGTGGCGAAACAAATTTGTAGTGGTGCTATTATTAAACATTTTGAAACTCACAGTCTTTTTTGATTTCTATGTCATCTGATTATGGAGTTTCAACAAGTGATTCCCACATCAATTAATTACTTGGAAAAAGGGGCAATTTTTGTTATAACTCGGTCCCCGTAGAGGCACAGAATTGTTGTTTGGTTGTTTTTCACCTATTATTGTGAGTTGTTGAGATATCGAACAAAATAGACAAATATCTAAAGATTCGATCGAAGATAGATAGATAGATAGATAGATAGATAGATAATTAAGAGTGAGAATGAGTGTTTCACGAATAGTGCGCATTCTAGTACAAAAATTGACGACAAGGTAAGTATATTATTATTTACAAACATTGTCTTACACGACTCTCTGGGGTTCAAATGGAATAATGTTCTTATAGAGGCTTTTTGTTGAATAAAGACTCTCTGTACATCTACATTATTCCCCCAAAATAATACACCGTATCTGAGTGATGAGTGTACGTACGCGTAATAAGCACTCAATGCTGCCGATGCACTGAGACTACGGATAATCATCCTCAAGGCGTAATTATATCTACACAATCTACCAACTAAGTCCTCAATATGCGGCTTCCAAGATAAGAGAGAGTTGACTTTCGTTCTGAAGAAGACTGCTACCTGCGAACTGGTGAGCATCTGTCCATCACAGTTTATGTTGAAATCGTTAATCCGATCATCAAACACAAGCAAGGTGGATTTGTCCACATTTAATTCCAGATTGTGGTCGGTCAACCAGGAATTCAGTTTTTAGATTATCCCGAGTCCTAGTTATAACGGACTGGATATTGGTTTCACTAACGACTGATGACGTATCATCTGCATATAAAATAGTAAGATCACTAATAATGGTGGGCAGATCATTCACATACAATAGGAACAACAATGGTCCAAGTACAGATCCCTGGGGAACACCCATAGTCACCCGTTCCCACTGCGATCCTCGTATTCTTACATAAACTGACAATACTTTGATTTTAATACAGGATTAGCTTGGAGTTTACGTTCGAGGAAATAAAATCATTTGAGAGCGCCAATTTTAGAATTCCCCAACTTCTCAGGTGACTCCTCTAACGGAATGGATACGATAAATCGATATTCAGAATCTCGCGTGAAATTTTCTAAAAAATGTGTCTCGCATTTCTTCTCCTCGCTAGACCATAGTTTGTCTGATGGATACTCCTCAATTTCCCAGAATTTCGCTAGCTGCTCCTGGATTTCTAGGTTTTTGTTAAAATGGCAAGCAGAGCTGGAAAATGATAAGATGTTATCAAGTGGACCTGCTAGTATCCAACCTAACCTTGTCCTTTGGACAATTGGTTTATTGGGACCCAAACTCAATCGACCAGTTTGGAGTAAATTCCAACATATAGTAGCTCCTAATATATAATGTGTGTATATAATGTAGAAGCAAACTGAAGGTTTGGCCATGGGATCTCCGTTGAGTCCACTTCTTGCGGACATTTTTATGGAGAATCTTACAAAAAAGATATTAAATTCAGAATTAGGTAAAAACACACATTAGGTTTTGGTACAGGTATGTAGACGACATATTAGCGGGTTTCACTGGTACACCTCGCCAACTCACAAATTTTCTTACATACATTAACTCAATCCACCCAAGAATAACGTTCACCGTGGAAAGCGAAGAAAAGAACATCATAAACATTTTAGATCTCACCATAACAAAAGACAATGGGAAAGTAACTTTTAAGGTATACAGGAAACCTACATACATAGACTCAGTTATCCCTAAAAATTCAATACACCGTAAAAAACACAAATTTGCAGCCTTCTACTCAATGCTGTACAGACTGATTAAATTACCCCTGTCCACCGAAAATTACAAGGCAGAATTGAATGTCATCACTCAGATAGCAGTAAACAATAAGTATAACAGTGGGATTATTAATAATATTTTAAAGAACATACAAGTAAAAGAAACTCTAAAAACAATATACCCCCACATTAACACAAAACAAGATAAAAAGTATGTAACACTAACATATTTCGGGAAAATCAGCGAAACAATAGGAAATATTATATCTAGAAATAAAGAAGTTCACATAGCATTTAGACCATATACTAAATTACGGAACATAATGTTTAACGCTAAAGATAATTTAGATCCTCTTAAAAAATTCGGCATTTATCAATTACAGTGTAAAGATTGTAAAGGTATATATATATAGGTCAGACAGGCAGAAATTTTGATATCAGACAAAAGGAACATATTAGATCCTTTAATTTGAAAAAACAGATTCAACATTTGCAAACCACTTAATAGAATACAATCATAATTTTTCAGATGACGGCCTACAAATTTTACATATAGCCGAAAAAGGATTAAAATTAAACCTATTAGAGTCATTAGAAATTCATAAAGTTATTAGAAAGTCCGACAACCTTCTTAATGAACAAACTGACCTATTATATACCCCCTTTTCGAGTGCTGTGTAAATAGCTGATGTAAAATTTCCCCTAATTAAGGTTACCTTTATATTAGTCGCTAGCAAGAAATATTCTACAGTTTGATAATGACATGGTATGTCGAAACTGCAGTCACAAATAAGTGAAATATAGTGATATTGTTACAAAGTAAAAAGTGTGTTTTATTTATTTGAACCATGGAATATCACAAAGTAACGGCCAAAAGCGTTAATTATTTGAATTATTACATAATTTTAATTGTTTTACCTTGCTAATTTTCTCGTTTGTTGGTAATGCAAGGAAATGTTTACATACATACATAATGTTTATATATAATGTGTGAACCTCCACAGCAATAACATGATATGGTATTGACTTGAAATGTTAATGACCCCATCTTCCGAGCGGGAGAAAATTGGCATACCCAGTTACATCGCGTTCAGCGACGAAGAAAAATAGCGAAAATGTATTTTCGAGAGTCAAAATTTAAATAAAATAAAATGTAGAGCACTCTCTATGAACGACCTAATAAAATTAGGTGTAAGTGGCGCATGTTCATAGACTCATCGAAGCAGCCTAAAAGCTGTGCAATGGAAATTTTAAATCATCTACACCACCTGCCCATTCAGTGACAATGAAAGAAACCTGTGAGAATATGCGTATGGTTTTAAATGCAATAAACTACAACCGAAATGACAGATATGTTGATATTTAAAAGTTAGAGCAATTTTACTGGGACTTCAGGGAGGATTTACAAAAAATATTGGTGTTTTCTTTGTTTGTGGGACAGTCGTGCAGTGAACGAACATTATGTAACAAAAATTGGCTGTAAAGGACTCTATTTAAACCTGGAATTCAAGTACGTGCCGTTTCAAAGAGCAATCTATCTTATATAGGGCCGAGGTTTCTTATCTCGCACTGGCTCCCTAGTCATCCAATCGGCGGCCACAATCTTGCCGCTGGAAATTGAGAATTATTTGATTCATCCTGGGGATCCGGTCACTGATATTTTACTTCGTGAGATCTTATGTACGTCTTCGGGGTTGACGATAGATTTTCTATCCGATGCCGAGAAGATCCTGCACCCGCCGCGCTTGGATCTTAGGCGGAGGTCTGCCCTGGTCGAGCTCAACGATGTGTTCAAGCACCGGCTTGTCACAAAGAGATATCCTCGCTAGTGTGCCCCTGGCGAGTTCGACGATGTATTCGTCCAGAGGCACCGTCTGTAGATCGTCGTGAAGTTGTTTATTTCTGACAAACCACGGTTATCCAGCTATCATTCTAAGCATTTTATTTTGAGCTACGTTGAGTCTCTTGAAATGCGTCTTCGCTATTGTTAACCAGGACAGTGCTGCGTATGTCAATATAGGCCTTAGGAAAACCTTGTATATTAATAGCTTCGTTGCAATGTTTAACAGGGTGTTCCTACATAGGAGCGGCAGAAATATTCCTCTCGCTTTTTGATACTTTACCGTGACCGAATCCAAGTGGTGCTTGAAGGTCAGGCGGCGGTCAAGTTTCACTCCAAGGTAAGTCGCTTGCTGTGGCCACGGTAATCGTATCGTTTCCCGCGAAGATGTTGTCGGCGGGGATACTGGTCTTCTTTGTGAACCTGACCGCGACGCACTTCTCGGCGTTCAGCCTGATTCTCCATTTATTCGCCCACTCCAGGAGTAGAGAGAGATGGCCGGTTCAAGATCAGCCTCCCGGAAGGTAGGCAACACCCTGAGCGTGCATACTGGAAGGTAGTCACAACCCGAGCGCGCGTGTGTGGAAATGAGGCCCACAACCCCGGTTGGAGGGTTAAAACTCATGACAACCCCCTCCCCGGAAAATTTAAAACTCCCGCTCCTCTGATCGGTAAGGTAGATACCTAGGGGTGCCGGTAATACAGGTGAGTGTATATAGTACCGCTTTTGACCGGAAGGTGCCGCTGTTGGGTAGATGCCGGTAATACAGGTGGCTATGTGTAGTGACGTTTTTGACCGGCAGGTGTCGCTGGTCGGTAGATGCCGGTAATACAGGTGGCTGTATGTAGTGCCGCTTTTGACCGGGAGGTGTCGCTGTCCGGTAGGGAGCCTATGTAGTACAGGTGGTTGTATGTACTGTCGCTTTCGACCGGAAGGTGTCGCTGCTGTTCGGAGTACAGGGAGCTGTAGGTGGTAACAGTCCTAATTAGGAAATTAAGCTTGTCACCAGAAGATGGAGGATCATGAAGCACTGACCGGAAGGTTTGTAAAGTTACAAGATTACGTAATACCATGACGTCACAAATCGGTTTCGACGATACACAATCCATGTACTGACCGCGCTGGACGCTGTTTGACTTCAGTGAAAGGGCGAGAACGACTATTGCCAACGTGCTATGACTGTTACATTTTTAAATACACATACGGTGCACCATCCAAGTACTGATCGCGCGCGTCGCTGTTTGACTTAGGTGATCGCATGAGGGTCGCTATTGCCAACGTGCTGGTTGTTGCGGATATGTTCCTATATATCACGTGATACTACGCAATACTATTACATCACAAATAGGTTTAGACGAGAATTTTGGATGCAAGGAATATGTTAGAACTTCGCTCTTAGTCAGAATGTTGATAAAACAGATAATTATGTATAGATCCCTAATAAGATATTACGTAATACCATCATGGCATAAACAAGGTGAATGTTAGATGGGAAAAGCGTTCTCATTCATGATATCATACAAAATGCAGCGCTCTGATTGGTCGGATCCTATACAATGCCACGCTCTGATTGGTTATCAACTCGAAATTCAAAGTCCCCGATATGTATAGGAAGGTAGTTCACCCAACAACATCCTTAACATTGATCAAGGTGTTTAACGTCAGACAGTAAGTAATAAAGTCACTGGACATGCGCAAGTTAGCCCTGGTGAACATTACATACTATTGATGGGTCAGCAGTAAGGTGAAAAAGCGCTTTATGTTTAAATGTAAACTACACCAAACTGAGGAATCGGGAGATGACCCGAATTTCATACGATTGATCGACCACCAATCGCAGTACGATACATCATTAGACATCACAAACATGTTTCAACGTTATATTTTAATATGAACAGGATGAATGTTATGCTATGTATAGGAAGGTAGTTCCCCAACAACTTCCTTAACACTGATCAGGGTGTTTAACGTCAGACAGTAAGTGATGACGTCACCACGCATGCGCAAGTTGGTCCTGCTGAACACTGTACACTTTCGATCGCTCATCAGTAACGTAAAGAATCGGTTTATACGTTTGAACGCAAAATACACCAAACTGAGGAATCGGGAGATGACCCGAGCTTCATACGATTGACCGACCGCTAATCACAGTACGCTACATCATTAGACATCACAAATAGGTATAGATATTATACTTTAATACGGTATTATAAGGAACTGGAACGTAAGTCAATTAGTTAGTAAATTATTAAAACGTATCACATAGACTTATGTTTAACTGGAACGCTTATACCAACAATAATCGATTGTAAATCAACAAAGTCAAACATATCAGGCTCGGTCAGGTCGTAGACGGATAGAAATCAGTATCTTTCAGTAAGATATGTGGATTTTCTATAACGATCCTATACAGTCGGCATCTAATAAAATTACGTAATACAGGGCTCCTTTGTCTATTGATACGAGCATGTAACGTCACAAATAGGATTCAACGACAGTTCTGTGTTAAATGTGTAAGTTAATATAAAATCAAATTTAATGAAACCCGGTCCATTATTTATTAATATATTAAGATACATTTAGAAAAACACTTAAAAAGTTTAATTGATCGCATCATATGAAATATCGCATTCTGATTGAATATCGATAAATCATATAAAAAGCTAGTTCATTTCCGTGCTCTTCACAATTTACCGACAGCTTTCTAACAGCTAGGTCGTGAACTTCAACATCTTTACCTCCAGTATATATTTTTGTGCTAATAGTTAGGCGTTGATTTCCTACTGGTTTAGCGTTTTATTATCACTTGGTATTCGTCGTGGTTGGACAGGCATATTTTAGGTAAGTTATTTAAATTTCACTGCATACTTTCCCTAATAGACTGCAATATTATAGTTTAAGATGGAGTGTGTGATATGTCACAAAACGTTTGCAAGAAAAGATGGATTGAACAGACATCCCTGCTTAAATAATAAATCTTACACATGCACCATATGTGAGGAAATCTTTACGAGATCGGATAATCTGTCTCGACATAAGAAAACGCATAATATCGATTCCATAACCAAGAAACGAGATGTTTCAGAAGAGAAGCAGCCACCAAGTAAAACGAACCATCCGGCGAATAGCATGTCGGAACAGGATTTTCGATGCCGCGACCAAACCTTACCGACGGCTACATTACACAATGAACAGCTTTGTTTCCATGCGCATCTGAACAACAATTCTCTTAAACTTGAAGAGGATATGTTCGTCATAAAAATCACCCGGAACAATAGTGTAAAAATAATGATAAGGCAGGCACCCCATGATGTAATACAACCTACAACATGAAAATTTGGATAAATATAAGATACTCCAACAGTATTATCCGACGTGAAGGTAATATCGATGGACCGACGCTTTCCAAGAAACCGTGCAGCGAGTGAAATATAATAACGGAGTAAAATAATTTTATACATATTATACTGAATAAAAGATATCATCATAAACTTTACGAATTTTATTTAAAGGGTGGAACAATATTTATAATAAGTATGCAGTAATAGAATAATGCAATCTTACTAATAAGTAAGTACAGCAAAAGAGCGTAGGAATGTTTATCCAACTGCTATGGAAGTTATAAAATCCCACTGATTCGATCTCATTTTCTAGGTAAAACTCCTTCGAGGGAGTATACGTTCTCATATTTGAATTTCAGCAATTCCTGTTTATAGGAACACCCCACAATCGGTTTCTCGTTTACATCTTCAATTAAATATGCGTTGGGATTACCCCATTACTTAAACACGTAAGAATACGGGATTTAACCTGAATGGATCGATGTTTCGTATGATTGTATTCATCGATTATTTTAGACAAAATATCCATCTACCTATACAAACCTCTCAAACGACATAAATGTACAATGTTAAGCTACCAGCATTATTCGACAGTCCTAACCTCGCAAGGAACCGAGTTGCTGGTGAAATTATACGATACTGAACACATCAAATACATCT